>JPJW01001039.1:0-27969 GCA_000750755.1 Pseudogymnoascus sp. VKM F-4513 (FW-928)
CACCAACCCAGCACCACCAGCTAAACCAGCAACGCAACCTGCAATCCGCCCGCCCACAACCCACGCACAACCTACAAACCCGCCTCAATCGCCCCGGTGCGACACTCCTCCTCCTCATCCTCTCTCGAACATACATACACGCAATGCTCCCGCGCCTCCTCCTCTCCGCGCGCACTGCGCTGCGCCCATCAGCAGCAGCAGCAGCAGCAGTCACGAAATGCGCAGCCGCTGCGCCGACGCGAGCACTCTCCACAGCGGCATTAGCGAAGACGACAGCGGCTGGGACGACGAGGCCGGCGGGTGTTACGGTTGCGAAGAGCGGTGCTGTGACAGTGACGGAGCAAGTTCGCGGGATGAAGGTTCGGAGTTCGGTGAAGAAGCTTTGTGAGGGGTGTAAGGTATGTTTTTATTCGCCCGTCCTTTTTTTTGTCGGCGGTGGTGAGGAGGGTAAGGGGAGGGGAGGGGGCAAGAGGGGATAGAGGGCTAATGTGTGGTGTGGTGTATAGTCTGTTAGGAGGAAGGGTGGGAAGAAGGGGAAGGGACATGTGTATATTATCTGCTCATTGAACCCGAAGCATAAGCAGCGCCAGGGATGAGTGGGTGTGGAGAGTTGGGATTGGGATTGAAGACTGCTGAGGATACATATTTGGAGCTGTTGTGTGGAATATGAAGGGCGTGGAGGGTAGGACTGGCTGTAAGACATACTAGATTGTGTGGAGGAGGCATAGCATTTATGGCGTTTTGGGATGTTGGAATAGAACAAGGGGATGGATGGATGGTTGAAGTGTATGATATGTTATAATATGTACAAAAACCGCTCTATACGCTCTACACATTCTCCATCCTGGAGCCTTCTTTGCCTTGCTAGACTTGTGTCCAGGGCGGTTATTCTCTCCTGCGGGTGGTGTAGACTGACTGCCTTCCCTAACTGTTCTTGCGCCGGGCCAAGATGCTGGATTCTTATGGCTGGGGGGGAGCTCATAATCCGTCGATGTACCGCTCCGTAGCATCCCACTGTGATTTCCCCGTCGATATGAGGTATTTGATCTGTGACTGCCAGGAGTTAGCTTCTGTTTCAATGACTCCAATGCTTGGTTTTGACAGCTCCAGGCGAAGAAGGCAATATCATGACTTCCCCCTCACTCTATAGCGGACCACAACCACACCCTCTTGTTGGAAAAGACTCGGTATGTAGCACTCACTATATCCGTCACATTTTTGTTCCGTTCAAATTCATCCCTTGCCATCTTTCTCGTCTCCGCTCTCGTCTGAAGATCGGCGATTCGTTTCGTGTCTCGTAAAACCCGTCTCCATAGACTCAGTACCTTCGATCGTTGTAAGAACTACTTCCAATTAGCAAATAATCCCCAGAGCCTTGGTACAAATCAGTAGCGGCCTGATATTGAGCGACTCACATGCTCCAAGCTGACCGTTGGCCCAAATCTAGACTTCGGCCGCTTCGCCGCCTCACTGGCAAACAGGCGATTGCGACCCTCATACGCGCAGCGCGCACAAACCGTGGCGGCGGGTCGACTAATCCATCGCATCATCCACAACCTAAGCAATCAATCCTTACAGGTTGCGCAAAAAAAATATTGTCCTCGAGCACAAAACAAATCGCAAGCAATCCATCCATCCCGAGGCGCGCGGGCGGCCAGATGACGGAGATTATAAATTCTGCAGCACGTCACCGCCTTTCAAAGCGCTGAATGGGGTAATTGTAAACAGCCACGAGGACGAGGAGGACGAGTTGGCACGGGATTTGATATTATGACGAACGGAATGGCGAATACTAAGAAACCCCTCAAGATTGATATTGCGAATGCGAAGAGTCTCTCTGAGTTTGTCGCGGATTATCTACCGGCTGAGTGAGTACGTCCTCTGCCAATTTAGCTTCACATGACTGACTGACATACGCAGCAACGCATGGACGTCTTTCACCCACCCCGCAACTGAGGAGAAATACACGATCGAGCTCCAGAATTCATCTGACCTGACGCGCGATGAATTGGGGGCTTGTTTTTCACTGGTAGAAGAAAGCAGCAAGGATGATTACTCCGCTAGCAAGCAAGGATGGAAGCCAGCCGCCAAGCGGCGAGAGATGCGCCTCCTCGAGCTGAAGTACCTCCTCGTCCGCAGCACCAAATCTCGTGATGGGGGAGAGGGCGGAAAGGGAGGCGACATTGAAGCATTTGTCAGCTTTATGCCCACGATCGAGGACGAGCAGGAGGTTCTCTACGTTTATGAAATCCATCTCGCCCCCTCAATGAGGCGATCTGGACTGGGGAGACGCCTTATGATGCTTGTGGAGGGTGTGGCGGGTAGGATTGGGGTGGAGAAGGTTATGTTGAGTTGCTTTACGAGGAATGCAATTGCCAAGGGGTTTTATGAGGGGATCGGATATGAGAAGGATGAGTATAGTCCGTTGCCGCGGGTATTGAGGGATGGAAGGGAAGTGGAGGAGGCGTATGTTATATTGAGTAAGAGAGTCGATAGAGCTAAATGATACATTCGCAGTCAAATCTTTCGGTTTCATTGCTGAAAGCAAGAAGATGAAGATAAGGACGATGCGACCCGTGACGTTTATTAGATCAATTAATAGGCACGCTTACATGACTTTCGAGTAGGCCCGTTTCACCCTCAGCAGAGATAGTTAGGAGACAACACACTTTGCCCATCTTCTATCCTTGCGTTTCTTATTAATCTTCCTCGACGGTCCGTTAAGCGCAGCTCTTGCCGCTGCTTCAAAAACTTCGCTGATCCCTTCGCCAGTGAAGCTGGAGCACTCGACAAACGCAAACGCCCTTATTCGATGAGCCAGTCTCTCGCCTAGTTTCTTGCTAATAAAAGTGGCCTTTTTTGAGCCGTCTATATCAGGTTTGTCGCGCAAGTCTTTCCGCAGTCCAACCAATACAATTGGAACGCCAGGGGCGCTGTATTCGACCTGTGGCAGCCACTAAAGCCTAGTTAGCATTATAAGTCCCTAGACCTGGCAATATACTCCTTGAAGGAGAGGAGAAACTCGGAACAAACGCACCGATTCCTCAATAACTTCGAGTTGGTCAGGAAGATCTATAGCAAAAACAATCACGACGACGTCGACGTAAGCATACTTTAGAACCTCCAATCGGCACTGTTCATACCCACCCCCTGAATCCCACAATACTAATTCGACCTGCGAATCTTCTCCAGCTTCATTAAGTACAGTACATGTGTATAGGCCTGGACACTGGTCGAAAGGTTGCTCCTATAAATCATAAGTATAAATGGCCGTCCTTGATGGGCACTAGGTGATAAGCGTACCTTCGGCGGGTATCGGCCTTGGAGAGCAGCTTGGAGCAATGATGTCTTTCCAGACTCCCAGATCCCGACAATAGTCAACTTCCTATTGGCGTTGAAGTTAATGCCGTTCTCGCTGTGAATGCCACTGAGAAATCAGCCATTGTGGTTCGGTCGACGTACTTTTTGACAACCATCCTACGGAATATATAATTTTTATTACACGAGAATTTCTCACGAGGACGTCAGACGCTCCCGATGAGGGCATTACGAATGTTTTAAGTGATTGCTGCCTAACGGATCGGATTAAATGTTTACCCATAATTCCCAGCCTAGAACTGAGAGATCAAAATGAACAGAAGACCTAGCAATAGGAATATGCTTGGCATTGGCTGTCACGCTCATGAGAGCGGCTGCGATCCTTGGTGACAGTTCCAGCGTCATTGACCGGATCGTCCTTCGGGATATATGTGCGAGGTCCCAAGTTCCCCCTTTTTGACTAGACCCTTCCCATCGACCATCACTATCCTCGACACAGGTCGCTGGTATAAAGGTGACTCGTTGCGTCTCAGCCAGCGGCTACCTTCAGAATATGAGAGGTATGTCCAGCGCCTTTGTCCCCGTCAATTCAGAGACTCGTCATGCAATTCTCATGTGAAACCATCACACCTGAAATTCCATATTCCGAATTCAGTTGCCAGTCGCCGTACCCGTCGTCATAAACCGCGTTATGGCACTAAGGTCCCTCGACACGCCCGCCGGATTTCGACTCCCACCATCCCCATACGCATGTGCCTTCTCACCACCCTCCCCCTCTCCTTCCTCCTCCTCCTCCTCCTCCTCATCTTCCTCGTCGCTCTCGGCATATATATCGTCCAGCGATGACCTGCTCAACTGCGCTGCCTTCGCAACCTGAGGTAGCACGTATTCCTTAGCGAAGCTCCACAGCTCATCGAGGTCCTCGTCTCGTCCTGCTCCCTCGCTATCCGGTTTTCCCAGAGCTCGCCCTTCCTCGACCCAGCTCTCGGCGCTCGGCTCGAGCTTCTTGCGTAGTAACTGCCCAATTAGACCTTCCTGGGTCCGGCCGGGGAAGTTGGTGGAGGGGTAGACGACCGTTTGTGAGAAGAGATCGGAGTGTTTGGAGAGGTGGTCGGTGATGTTCTTGAGGCTTTGGGCGAGGATTGTGGAGTGTACTTGGATTGAGTCTCTACAGATGTAGTGTCAGCTTCTATTGTAGCTAGATTTCTATCTCCCCAGTGGGGCTATGGGAGTATTCGTACATTGGTGGCATAACTGGGGATCGTAATATGTCGTTCTTGAGAGCGCCAATGCTCTTTGTTAGCTGATCCAGTCGCGTCCGAGTCTGGTCAATGGCGCGCATTTCATCTGAGTTGAGGCTCGTCATGTTGGACAAATGTAATTTATGACGTGCAAAGTGGCAAGCTGTATGCCTCTGTAGGTATATGTGATCAAATTGTCGTGGGGGGTCGTGGGGAGATGTGAACAATGCAAGGCTGACGCTCGGTGGAACTGTCGATCCGCCGAAATACCTAGCAAGGCTGTCAAATGGGTAATTTACCCTTCCGACTTGCCCTTTCCTGGGCGTCGGTTTTCAGCAGGTTATGAAGTAATTTTAATATGAATTTAAACCGGCGAGTCTTTATTTACCTAACAGTAAGGTTTTATTGAGCGACTACTATCGTATGCGTGGGTGTGGCCATACAGACTGTACATTTCGGGGCATACGTGATAAACACAGAACATCACCATCGGACGAATTTATGGCACTTCTTTCAAAGTCGATATTATAGTATTAAAATATTAAATAGCGACATCAACTGCGTATCAGGAGTCAAGCTAAAGAAACGAGAAATATCCAGCGTAAAAGACTATCCGCGACGGCGAGTAGTAGGGCCCTTGCCTTTACCCTTCGTTGGAGTAGCGGTGGATTGGCCAACCGCTGGCTTCTCTTTTTGCTTCTCTGCAGATTTCTTGGAAGGCGCATTCCAGTAGTATACCATCTGAGCGGCTAGGACAGCATTGAGAGCAAATCCAGCAACGTATCCGTATAGGATCAGGTTATCATCCACCTCTTGTAGGGTTGTAAAGATGCGTGACAAGGAGCCAGCCAAAAAGTTGAAGACCTGCGTATTAAAATCAGTATTTTTCAATGAGTTGGGACCATGCTGCCACTTACGGCAAAGGCGCTCAACTGTCCAGTTCCTCCTTGCTGCCAGATCGTCGTGATCTGCGGGACCTTGCTCGCGACTCCCAGAACTCCAGCACCGGCTTGGAAGTAGCTGAGTGTCTTCATGTTCACCAGATCAGCGTTAAACAGCGTCGTCAGGCCAATCGCGAGCGCAGCAACAAACACAGCGGCCATAGTGCCGCGTCCGCTGTACTTCAGCACCAGCACTGAGATCACGATATTCTGCACCACAATAAGTGCGGTCTCGCCAAACGTGCTGAACGGGAAGCCCGAGCGAACATTGTACGCCAAGCCGATCAAGTATGCCGACGTCTCGAGCAGGTAGCTGAGGAAAGAGATACCAGACGCAGATTTCGAGTTGACGAGCTTGAGGATTTGAGGGACCTTGACGACGGAGCTGGCGCCGATGATGCCGATTCCGAGGCCTTTGGAGATGGCGAGCTTGATGCACTCAGTCGCGGTTGGGTCGATTTCCAGGAGGAGCGTGTCGTAACACTGTCTGCCGAGGATAGAGACTCCGAGTTCACGGATCGGCGCGGGCAGGTTGTGTGTGATGGGCTGCAGAGCAGCGCGTACAGAATTCATAGCGATGACGGCGTGTTGTGGGTGAGGGCGATGGCAAGGCTCAGGTTTGTGATGTAGCTCTGAGAAGTAAGTGCTGGCAGTAGCTCGGTATGACGCCGAACTGGATGTTGCCGCGATAAGATCTGACGATCCGGGGCCGCGCTAGCGGGAAACCACACCTCAGCTTCTTTGTTGTTGTTGAAGGATGTCAAGCATGTCACGTATATCACGTACTATATCACTATTTGGTGCAACTGGTGACATTGTTAACTAGGAGTGACAGCTTAAACTTCCTTTGTTTATATTATCCATTTGTTTTGAAGCTTGCGTGAGAAAAGAAGGAACCTGTGAACCAGATCCCGATCACGTAGCCCTGCAGGTATGATGAGTTATAGCCAAGGTCTGCCAGTACAAGAAAGGGCACTTCCTCATAATTTCACCAATGGAGGTAAAGAAATCAGCCTTTTTTAAAGCTTGCGGTCCGATGATCCGACCGTATTCTGTTTGGCTTGATGCGATTGTTGGCATCCGGCATTCAAACCTCCCATTAAACGCCAAACTAAAAAGCAACGAGAGTGCCCGCAGGTGAAGAGAGCAACAGGCAGCAGTAATGCCATGGAGTATACAAAGGCTAGAATTACAAAGCCTGTTCAGCCTCTGCTGCTTTCTCAGTCGTCTTCACCTCTGCTGCTTTCTCGGTCGTCTTCAGAGAGCTGCTGCCAAGGCGGCTGTATGACTGAGGTCCACCAGGGTTGCCAGGATAGGCCTCGAAATATTCATCAATGGCTTCCGTTGAATTTTCCAGGTTTGATCTTGGTTCCCATGTAGCCTCTTCCATCGAAAATCCCTTCCACAAGATGTAAAATTTCAGTTCCCCGTTGTGGACGCGAGAATCGAGGACTCTCTCAACTTCATATTCTTCGTCCTTTTCAGTGCCTTTCTTCCCATTTTTCTTTGTCTGAAAAGCAACACTGTATTAGGCCCAAAAAATTGACATCTAATAGAGGTTGTGGGTTCAACTACGACTTACTGGCTTCATCTTGGTGAGGTTGTCTTCACGTTGACGGAGTTCTTCAAGAAGCTTCTTATAGCCCTTTTTGTCCTTAGGCGTCTAGCAGGTACATAAGCATCCATATAGGTATATCGAGATTATTTGTTCCACTAACCGCTCTTTTCCCAGGCTGACGGATATCTTTTAATGCTCGTCTGTAATCATATGTAGTCACCCTCTTTGGCCCACGCCTCGACCTCACAGGGCCCACCATTGTGAGTATGGTATATTGGATTTTTAAGATACCAACAGCCTCCTTGTCAATAGTAAATGTAGTCAAATCTTCAATTCCTTTGGCCTGAGGTTGTTGTATTTTGAAGGTTGCAGTTGGTAAAGGTAAGAGTGGAAGATTAATGGTGATAACACATGGAGGCAGTAAGGCTCGCTTAAATTGATCAGTACAACAAATATAACTTCCAGAACACATTGCTCTGGAATATTCCAATCTATAGCTTCTAATCATGCCGTAATTCCTTTTATCTATAGCTCTTCAAGCAGGGTTACCTTTCGCAGTAATATTGTGAGAATCTGTTTATCTGTTCATCTGTTCAACTTTGTGAAAAGCTGTTCATCTACAAATCCATACCCCCCCACCAGCAGCGATTATAACACCATACATATCAAAGCTAAGTGGAGACCTGTCCACTGAATATTCTCCCCATCACTACTTCAGGAGAATACGCTGGACCATGTTGCTGGGCTATCATGCATTCCAGACGGACCATATGGAGAACCCCAATACATGCACCTGTAAAGACGTTCTGGCATCAAAGGAAACCCCGCTGCAATTCTGTTCGTGTTCACTTGCAATAGTAAGTTGTAAAATGCCCAACTATCGTTAATATTTTCAGACAGGACTGCTTGGGGCCAACCAGGGGGGTGGGCGACTGGGGCCTGTTCAGCCAATCTTTGGTTTGCTCCTGTGAATGAGTATCCGCATGCACCGATATCAACGTCGAGTAGGCCTGGAAGTCTGCTCATTCGCCTGAAAATAGTTTCCCACCACCCGACGTCGAGTCTAACATCATGCAATTGGATGTTACTAATTAATTTCTTGGACCTTTCAATAATAGAAGCGAGAGCCTCGGCTGATGTCTCCACGCCTCGTAAATCGAGAGATTTGAGGCGAAGCAAGCCGAGAAACTGGAAGTTTGTAAGGTTTAGCGAATAGTCGCTGCTTATTGCAAGAGACGTGATATTGATCGCGTGTTCAAGAAGCCGGAAAATATAGGCTGCTTCAGTGCGGTCTGAGCGTGAATATGGACTTGTCTTTCCGCCAACATGCAATCCTAGGTGACGAAGTCTCTGTAGGGTACGTTTAATTGGCGTTCGCAATTTAGTGATTTCCACGCCGAAAAAGTTTCTAAAATCAGACCCAGCCGAGAGAGTGATTTCCAGTTCTGTCAAGTTTGAAAGCTCCCCATAGCGTAACGCGGTAGAAATGGTATCAATAGCGACTCTCGCATTTTCTCGGGGTAAAGACGAGGGTGTGTCGTAAAACCGAAGGGCATTAATATTTTGAAGTCTGGCTAAACAACCTGGTAATACCCCGGCAAGGTCGTCCACGTATAAAGATGGCGGTTGAGCGCCAGAATTCTCAAAGAACCGAACCCCGACATCGACCCGCCGTACATAGACAGCATAGGGGCTCTTAGAAATCTCGACAAGCCTCACCAGAGGAGAGTTTACTTGATGGGGAACGCATACCGCCACGACGTGTCGAAATAGCAGCGGCGAGAGGCTGGCACAAAAGTTCCTATTGACCAGGCGTAGCGATGCTAGACGCTGTACAGCGTCACGTCGACCACGTCGAGAAATGGAACCCTTGTATGGAAAGCAGTGACTGGCATCATTTCCAATGCATAGCAGAATCTGCGACGGGGATGTTAGCCCGGGAATGGTACTATGTTAGAATATCAGAGCACAGCTCTTACGGCGTCCAAGATCTCCTGGGGAAGTCTCATGCCGACGATTTTGATGGCCTTTGTGCAGTTCTAGTGTTTCAATGACTAATTACTCAACAACCTGCGCTCCCGATACAGTTTGTAAATTCCATCAGATAGATGCAGACAGAGGAGCGCGGGGTTGATGGGTGAAATGTGGTTATCAGGTTGAGATAGGCAGACGTGAAGTCGCGAGCCTGAATGAGCTTATGTAAGCCGTCAGATCACATGATCTATATCATGCACGTGATTGCTCTCCAATTCGATTTTCACAAGCCAAAATTACCGAATTACAGGCATCTTCCCCGCATTTCAAGACTTCCAGGGGACGCCGGGAACCCCCGGAGTGCACGTGTGGGGAAAGCTTGGGGATGCGACTCAACAGAACAGTGTCTGTTCTGCCTTGCTCTTTGCAATTCATTTAATTGAATATTCCCGGCCCTTGTTCACAGCGTATAAACGCTTCAAGAACCATCATGGCGACTCCCCTTGGGCCCCTCTCAACTCCCCTCCCTCCACTCCCCGATGATATCTTCACCTCGGCACAATGGTCCATCCTTCTCGCGCTCATGGACACAGTCGTGCCCCGGATTGTCAGGGCATCTGCGGCGTCGCCTTCACGCGCGATTGACGAGCTCGTCATCTCGGAGGAGGAATATGGAGCAATTGCGCGCGCAGCAGGAAGTGAAGGGGGCGAAACCCTGGATGCGTACCTGGCAGAACGGCCGAGCGAGAGCGAGGAGTTCAAAGGGCTGTTGAGAAGACAGCTCGTGTCGTATGCAAGAGAGGATCAGAGGAGGCCGCTGCTGTTGATATTGTCGATTTTGAGGTAGGACTTCCCGGTTCCGTGAGATTGGAGCTCAAACTAATTGTGGCTATTTTTCAGCACCCGCCCAGGCTCGCTCCTCCTGACTGGCTATACCACACCGCTGGACCAGCTTGATATTAAGTCACGGACGGCAATCCTCCAAAGCTGGGGCACGCATTATATCGGCGCCATTCGCACCCTCTATAACACTTTGACGGCCATTGGGAAGATGATTCACATCAAGACATCGCGCCTTTTTCCCACCGTCACAGGATTCAGCGCCATCCCGGTGCCATATTCTCCAGGCCCCTCGTTTGAGTACACGTTCCTGCAGTTCCCTGAATCCCAGTCACCCGCCATCCTTGATTTTGATGTCGTGATCGTCGGCTCTGGGCTCGGCGGTGGCGTCTCAGCTAAGAACCTCGCTGAAGCCGGCTTCTCCGTGCTCGTCGTCGATAAGGCGTACCACTACACTTCCGCGCAGCTTCCAATGACGGAAGCACAAGGAATGATTCATCTCTTTGAGAATGGCGGCGTAATCCCGAGCGAGGACTCCTCAATCAACGTCCTAACCGGCTCCAACTTTGGTGGTGGTGGCACCGTCAACTGGTCCGCTGCGTTGCAGCCTCAAGGCTTCGTGCGCAAAGAGTGGGCTGAGGACCGCAACCTTCCACTCTTCGCCTCCGCTACCTTCCAGGAGGCCCTTGATCGCGTGTGCGATCGCATGGGCGTCTCGGACAAGCACATCCGCCACAACCACGGCAACAGAGTCCTCCTCGAGGGCGCGCGCCGCATGGGGCATTCCGCTAAAGCTGTTCCGCAGAACACGGCCGGCAACGAGCACTACTGTGGCCACTGCATTATGGGTTGCGCCAGCTGCGAGAAACAAGGGTCAAATGTGTGCTGGTTGCCTGATGCGGCGCGCGCCGGTGCCCAGTTTATGGAGGGCTTGGCTGTTGAGAAGGTCTTGATGAATGGAAAGAAGGCAGTTGGTGTTAAGGGACTGTGGACATCCCGTGCGGGCGCCAAGCGTGAGATTATCGTCAAGGCAAAGCGAGTCGTTGTTGCGGCCGGCTCAATCCACTCGCCACACTTACTGATGAACAGTGGAATTAAGGTGCGTTCCCAAATTTCAACCCCTTTTCGTATCCGTGCTGACAAGACTTACCTTTTAGAACAACCAAATCGGACGCCATCTTTACTTGCACCCGGTAAACGTCGTCTCTGCGTTCTTCAAGGAAGAAGTCCGTCCCTGGGAAGGCGGCATCCTCACGACCGTCTGCTCCTCCTTCGAGAATCTCGACGGCCACGGCCACGGCGTCAAGCTTGAGGCAACATGCATGATGCCGTCTCTCTGTCTCTCCATGATCAACTGGGACTCCGGTACCAGCTGGAAGACCACCGCAGCCAAGTACCCACACATGAACTCGTACATCTCACTTACGCGCGACCGCGACCCAGGCCGCGTTCTCCAAGGTCCCAAGATCGAGTACACGCCTAGCGCATTTGACCGTCGCCACATCCTCACCGGTCTTATCGAGATGTCGCGCATGCTCCTCGTAGCAGGCGCGCGCGAGATCCACGTCAACGTGCCTGGTATTAGACCATTCATCGTAGACGAGACTGGCGGCGACGGTACGTGCGAGCTGGTGGACCGGCGCTTCCTCGACTGGATCGCGCATGTGGAGGCAGTGGGCAATTCGCCGCCGAATGCAACGATGGCGTGCGCGCATCAGATGGGATCGAATAGGATGAGTGCGAAGAAGGCGGATGGAGTGGTTGATCCGGAGGGTAGGGTCTGGGGAACCAAGGGGCTATACATTACGGATGCCAGTGTGTTCCCGTCGGCGAGCGGAGTGAATCCCATGGTGACGAATCTGGCTATCAGTGATCTGACAAGTCGGGGTATTGCTGCTGGGCTGAAGAAGGAGACGGGCACGAAGTTATAAGGAAGGGCGAACCCTTTAGAGAGGTGTAGGGACGTGCCGGTGATACCAATACCTTTGTAACTTTGAGTTAATACTGTAGTACATGTTAAAGTTCAGTTTTCGTTCATCCTATGACTATCTCAGTTTTCTCCGAGATTCCGTTACACAGCATTCCCGGGTTTGCACGCCGGATTTCACCCGCTGTCGGGTGACTCAAGCTATGGAGTTTTAACCAATAATTATAGTACGTGCGTTCTGCCTTACCTCAACGTCGTATACCGGTCTATCGTTCCCCAAACTTGCACTGCCATAGATGAGAGCTGCGCCAGCATGAGGTCTTTTCAATGGGACCTTAGACCTGCTCCACAGCGATCGAATGTGGGCCGCTGAAGGGGACGTGTATTTCGATAGCGCCGGCCCAGATGTGGACCCGCAGGGCGCATATGCTAGGCTATCTTGACTACCATTTTATTTTCTTCGGTGTATGGTACAGAGAGGGCAGATATATTTAATAAGATGAGGAATCTGGAGTGAGTTATCCTGAGATAAGCGCGCTGGTTTCTATTTCGAGGGCTGTCAAAGTGTTGGTTCTCTGTTATTGGCTCCGGGAAAGTCGGGGTTTGATCCATCAAAGAAGCTTTGCTGGAGCGCTGTTGGCGATCGGGGTCTATGCACCCAAGCAGGAAAACCCCCCACCAGATTCCAACAGTACGCAAGATGGCATCTGTAATCCTTCTGCCACAAGCACGCAAAACAAAAATCCCCGATAAGGGTGGCCCTTCGACGTCAACCTAACACATGGCCGCCATCATATCCAACACGTGGTCCCCGTTGCGTTTCATCCAAGTTGACCCGGCTTAGAACCAACATCGCGGGACCCGCGCGCCTATTTTATCAAAGATGCCTTGTGCACCGCCATGCTATACCAGACCGATCTAGGTCGCGCCATCGCTTATCATGTGTGGAATATGATGAAACTGCCCATTCTGGTTTGATACTCGGGGGCTCATGATGACGACCTTGGTGCTATTCGGAACCAACACCGGCCTGATAAACCGCCAACCTTGACGGGTTTTCGACATGGGAGTTCCAACATTGTTGATGCCACCATTCTGATAATGGCAGAGAGTCGAAGCGCTGATCACCTCTTGGCCGAGCCAAGAGAGCCATACCAACCGCCACGCCCTCCACCCACAAGCTTCTTGAGGTCAACCATCCCGTCTCTCTACAATGATGTCCCCGATGTTCCAATAGCGTTGACGCCCATCTTTTGAATACTTCACATAGAATTATGGTACACCGCCTCGCCCCTGGAAGGCCACCACCAACACTGCCTCTTCCCGTCTGGGGCTACTGAAGCCCGAAGCGCTGGTCGGCACTCATCAGACTCATGGGAATACCAACAATATTGCCGCCCTCTATCGTGAAGCAATGGAGATCTGAGGCGCCAGCCCCCTCTTTGCGGATAGACATATTGTCTACGGGTGCAAACTAAGGGCCATACAGTCGCCTTTGCAGGTGCTTGATGCCTCCTGAGGACCATAACGTGGGCCAGGCATTCCGAAATCCGAGTTTTTGGATGCCCATAGCTGAGCGTTGGCGTTTCAAAGACTCCACCTCTATATGATACTATATTTGATAATTTTAGGGTTGGGATTGAATGTTGTTTGGAATATGAATCAGTATATATGTCCCATTAGTTTGCCATACCTCCTCTCGCAACAAGATACAACAGCATCAGATTACATTTCAACTTCAACCCTTGCGCCTCTATTCGCCACTTTCTATCTATCATCAAATTAATTTTATTTTGCTGTCTTTTTAATATTTCATTTTGGAAAAATGGCTGCGTGGCAAGGTAGGCGCTGGCTTGGATGGCCTCCGGAGCAACAACTGACACCCTCCTTTAGAGAAGAACAAGGCCAGGAACCTTTCGTACTTATTTTTGCTACTCATCGTTTCCATATCGGGTAAGAATCACTTCTCTTCATCATCGCAAAGCCCCTCATGCTCACTACCGGCGTGTAGTGTTTCCCATGGTAGGATGCATCTCGGCATCTCCAGGAATATACCAGCTTTTCATCGCCGAGCTCAACGACAGCCACGTCCAGTTCGGCTACATCGGTAAGCACAAATCTTTCTTCTGGTATGTACTCAATTAACATCTGAACAGGAATATGCAGTACCATCCCCAAGAATGGAAGAGTCTGTAAAGCTAGCCTTGCATACCCACCGGATCAACTAGCCAAGGAACTCAAGCTCCCAATCAAGGTAATCCAGCAGGTACTCGCCCTTCAGCACTCTGTGTCCCTTGTCCTTCCCGCTATAAGCGCCATCCTCATCTTTCTCGGCTTCATCACATCGCTCTTCGCATTGTCCAATGGCGAGAAGTCAGCAAAATCTAGCCGACGCTGGATTGCCGCGACTCGGACCTTCCTGTGGGGTGCCGTCGGATTTGCATTTGCCGCAGCCTATTTGTTAACTTTTAGCATCAGCGCTATTGAGGCGATTGTGCCAAATTCGACGACTGGGCAAGCAGTCACACGGGGTACATTGCTGCAGTTTATGCAATGGGTGGTGTTTTCTGTCACGGCCATGTATGTCATCACGGTCCATTATAGATTACATCGGGTTGTGAAGCAAGTGTGGGAGAGTGGTATTTTGCCAATGAAAGACGAGCCAAAACCGTCAACATCACCAATCCCACCGACAACGGCGGCCCCGCCAGCAACAGGAGCAAATGAGGGGGCAGCAACAGCACAAGGATCGCATGATTCAAATGCACAATTGGTGTGAAAGGTGGTTTATATAAGGACTCGCAGGCGAGTTCGACAGAGGCTGTAAATCATATGGAAGAGGAGAGGCATAGATGGCGTTGGCGTTGGCGGCTAGATCTTACCACCGGATTTATGTGAGAAGGCATACTGTACAGTATATTATGGGATACATAGACTATTGGAGCAGTTGAATTTTAATTACTTCAAGGACTACATTTGAGGGAACCTCTCCGGTGGGGAATCGCACCGAATTTACTTGTTATTTTTATGAATGCCAGTTTTAGCGCTGTCATTACCATGGAGCAATGGCTCCATCGTACTGGTTATTTCCCGGATTATTCTCCCAACCCTTAACCAGAACCTTTGGCATCAGCCCGTTGTATTTCTGCCCCGGTGTAAAGATGATATCTAACGAAGCCTTGGCGCCTTCCTCAGCTGTCAAGTCGGCCATGTCACCACCGCCAAGATCGGTTTTCATCCACTAACATGACAGTCTTAGTATTATTCCGCATTACGGGTAGAAGAGAGAGAATGGGTACATACGCCAGGGCACAGGGCGATGAAACTAAAACCTTCTTTTTCGTAGTCAAGGGCGTATTGGACGGTGAGGGCATTCATTGCTGCTTTCGATATCTTGTAGGATGGGGCAGGGAGGTACTGAGCCGCGGGAGCAAGAGTAGTAGAGCCGAGTGTAGTAGAACTTTATCTTGTCAGAAACCAAAATGATATTGTTTGGGGGCTGGCTATCCGCCTTACATATTGGCAACCTTCTTGAGGCTGCCCTTCTGCAGAAGTGGAAGGAATTCCCGGGTCACCCAGTGGACGCCGAGGACATTGATAGTAAAGCTTTCCTCGAGGTTATCCCTTGAAGAGATTGAAGTTAGCGGGTCCGTCTCTTAACATGGCAAAGAAAGTAAAAGGCTCACATAGACTTCACTCCATCAGCAGCATATTGGCAAACGCCAGCATTGTTAATCAAAACGTCCAGTCCCTTGCCTTCAAGTTTTGCCTCGACTTCGGCTGCCGCTTGCTTGATGGATTCTTGGTTGGTTACGTCGAGCTTAACAACGACAACCCGACCAGACGAACTCTTTGCAAGCTCGTCCAAAGCTGGGGAATCCCCACGTGCCGATGCGATGATTTTGCTAACATCTTTGGCGGGGAGGGAAACAAGCTCGTGGGCGAGTGCTAGGCCGAAGCCTCGAGAGGCACCAGTTATGAGAAATGAAGCCATTGTGATTGTAAATATAGAGTAGAGTAGCGATAGGTGTCTTAGACCACACAGCGAAAAGTACTGGCTAGAGTAGAAAGAGAATAACTTGGTTTTTAAAGGCTACTGTCAGCCTCTTTCTTACAGTTATTATAGAAATATCCTGCCCCTCTCCTGCCTCTCTATGCCTTGGTTACAGGGGGGAATGGGTTTGTAAGGGACGGTCCATTTGTAAGTCAAGCCACAGTATTTACGTGAAGAGAAATTTATAATCCAGCACTGTTGGCTGATATAAAGCAAGAGAGATCTTGAGATGTGATTGGAGACATTTAATAAAAGTTGCATTAATAAGATTGCTGCTGAAGTCTTTGGGGAGGTATGTAACGTGCAGTTCGGACATAATGTTAGATCCGTTTGACAAGGTGGGTCCGACGATCATGTTGGTCTCGACAGGCGCAGGGGGCGGGTTCTGATTATGACAAACCAGACTACACTGCAATTTATTACATATGCATCTTCATATGATATTACTAGAAAACCATACATGATAGATGGCATCCAAACGAGAACGACCAACGCCATTCTTCGTCAGGAGCAGCTTCAGGACACTTTCATGTGCGAAGGATAATGAGAACAAGCAGGTCTAGCTAATTTGACACTGGGTGAGATGGCCTGCAATGGCAACAGGCAAATCGGTTATGAGAAAATGTATTGTAATTCCATAGCTATTGCAAATATTCTAGGTTGGTGTAGAAAAAAATGAGTAGTAGATCAGAATGTTGATACGTTTTCTCAGCAATTGCAACTTGTGCATCTGAGTGAGCTGGGTTAACGTAATGGTGGTTCATCATCTCAAACTGGTATGTGACGAAATGAAATGAGGGGGATGGAAATGGTTTGGGCATTCGGGTGGTGGGTAGATATGGTCGTAGCGCATGCCTGGCTTCACTCTCACGAGGAACAATACGAGGATATTTGTGGTCGAAAATCGGTAGTAGTAGTTGTAATTGTATATCTAGCTATTAGAAATGGTCTTGCTCGAAGAGAAACAGAAAGAAAGTGTAGGAGGGAAAGAAGATCAGAATGTTGATACGTTTTCTCAGCAAGTGCAACTTGTGCATCTGAGTGAGCTGGGTTAACGTAATGGTGGTTCATCATCTCAACAGGAATTTTGACAGAATGAAAAGAAGGGCTGGGGAAATTGAAGTGGGGGATCGGAAGAATGATGTCGAGGGTGCATGTCACGTTTCACTCTCACGAGGAACAAAACGAGCTGGTCAGTTGTGGTCGAAAATTGGTTGTAATTTCGTAGCTAGTGTAAAGTTATGGCCCAAGGTAAACAGAAAGAAATGGAGGGAGGGAAGTTGATCAGAATGTTGATACGTTTTCTCAGCAAGTGCAACTTGTGCATCTGAGTGAGCTGGGTTAACGTAATGGTGGTTCATCATTTCAACGGGGATTTGACAGAATGAAAAAAAAATGGCTGGGAAGTTGGATTGGGAATGTCTGGTGGGATGGCGGTTTGATGACGTTCGGTTCACTGTGGTGCTGATATCGAAAGGCGGCCGATTTGAGGCTTTTAACTGGCCGTGATAATTCGATCGATAGGGCGTATTTCGAGCATAAAAGGGCCGGCTGCCACCATTGGCTTCGAATACCAAATCAAAGTTCCCACGATCGTTTTCCCGCGGCTCTGGATGTGTAAATATTGTCGGTGTATCCTGCTCGAAACAAGTTAATAGCACCAGCAAACATTTCATAGCCGCATGCTCATGTCACACACGCGCTTCAGTCGAATTGAAGGTGTTTCATTGTTGAGTATTCGTAGCTAATCGCAGTCTAACAAAGACCCATGATCACACTCTCCTTGTTCCGATCATCCCAATCCCATGCAGCCTGAACCCCGAGGAAAAGAGTCGCTTAGAATTTAGAGAAAGCCTTGACGGCCTTGCCGGTTCTTGGGAGAACGCGGAGAACGTTGAAGCGGACCTATTGACATATCAGCCGGCCGTTCCAGAGTGCTACTTGCTCTTTAAGACAAGTAGGGGGCGCGGGTGTAAATCGCGTTTCGTTTCCAAAGATCATAGATCTGTTTATCCGATGGGTTTGTTTTTGTTTTAACTTACAGTCTTGCTCAATGGGCGGCATTGGCCGACAGTGACCTGGTCACCCTCCTCAACACGGAAAGCTGGCGAAACGTGCGCAGCGAGGTTCTTGTGGCGCTTCTCGTAACGGGCGTACTTGGGGACGAAGTGGAGGTACTCGCGGCGGATGATGAGGGTTCTGTGCATCTTGGTGGAGACAACAGTTCCGGTGAGGATACGGCCACGGATAGAGACTTGGCCGACGAATGGGCACTTCTTGTCTGTGAGGCGCGCAATGTTAGCAGCTGTTCGGTTCCCATCCCGTTCCATGTTTGTTGCCATGCGACACTAAGAGCTCGAGTTTCAACATTCTCCCCCTTCTTCGATGAAGTGCGCAACTACCACCCTCTCCTCCTCGAGCTCCCAGTATCTTCGCAATCCCTCCATATTCCCAGATTCCGGTGTCGACATACCAATGTAGGTTCCCTCAATGGCGGTCTTTGGGGTTCTGAACCCAAGACCAACATCCTTATACCATCTGCGTCCTCCCTTGCCAGCTCTCGCCGACTTGGCCTTGACCTTGGAGTTAAGGAAGATATGCGGCTGCTTCTGGAAAGCGCGCTCGGACTGGACGGTCAATTCGGTGGCCATGTTTGCGTTTGGTGGATTGTCGCGGGTTGTCGAAAAGTCGTGCAAAGTATCGTCGTTGACTTCACTTGCCCCAAAACGCTGATTTGCAGGCGCAAGCGAAGATAGGGCTGGGATGCCCTGAACTTTTTCTCGAACGCGCGCTAAGGGTAATGCGGGTTAGCGCGTTTAGTTTTGGATTTTTTGCTTCCGTGGCACGTGACTAGTCGCGATGAGGGTCTTGATTGTGGATAAGCGAGTCGCGTCCGTGTTTGTTGACATCTCGAACTTGTCCCGCAAATCAGACGTCACCATTTGTAAATAATGTCCGTATAGCTCCCAACACCAAACTCGAGCTTAAGATTGGGATATCGCACTTCAGAATCGGCTTCTGAGCCATATACCGACATGTCTTCTCGAGATGACATGACTCTGCCGGCTGCGCGGCCAAGGTCGCGCAAGTCGCTGGCCCATGTGCCTTCCGCCAGCACAACAATGGACAAGGAGAATATGACCGCTGATATTGGAGCGATGGTGGGCAACAACAAGAGAGCTCCTGTTGCAGGAAAAGCGGCAAAGAAGTCCCGCAGCAAAAGCATAGGCCCTGGGGGCCTTGATGCGCTTATGAACAGTTCTGGCAACAGGCGCAAGGTGAGAAACTATTAACCTCGTTTCGGTATGGCCATACTGATGTTTTTGAAGTCAATTACTGCTCCTCCCCCAAGATCGATTCTAAAACCCACGATTGCGCCTCTGCAAGAAATACCGGCTCGCAAGCCGAGTCCAAAGAAACCCGCCCAACAGGCAACGGCGCAATCGAGCTCCTTGAGAGACGCCACAAACGACGACACTGCGGATCCGTTTACGCTCCCAGAAAGCACCACCGTATCTGACAACAAGGTTATGCTTCGTACAGAAGAGGAACAACAAGCCGCTGCAAGAAAACGCGACAACGAGGAAGCCCAGGACAAAGAGAAGGACTTGGCTGCTCGGCGGGAAGCTCGTCGGAAGTCGTTGGCAAGCCGCCGTGTTTCCTTCGCACCAGAAGCGACACTTCACACCTGGGATGTAGTGGACTATATGCAAGACTCAACCACTTCTTCCGATTCAACCAACTCCACACGCCGGGCATCTACCGCGTCTAATGCCACGGTCGACTCACAACACACACAGCCTGGACCATTTGGTTCTGATGCCTCTGAACCTCCCTCGACACCTACTGAGGAAGTTGAGGACAGAGTATTGGAATCCCCTGTTGACCAGCGCGCACTGCACCAAAAGAAACGGAGGCGAAGCTCGGGCATACCACCACTTAACTTCAATAACCCTGACGACGAATTCTTTTCTTCCAGTCCATCCGAGGGAAGCTCGGTGGTGGAAGATGTAAACGAAGACTTCAACGAGGACGGCTCCTCGGATTCAAATAGCGACTCCGATGATGATGGGACAGCAATGTCTATCGACATGGGAGAAGGTACAGACATGTCAATGGCATCCGTAAAGTCATTTGCGAGCGATGGATCTAGCGTTCGTCTGGAACGGGCTTTGCAGTTGGCGGCACAACAAGCCGGTACGCAGGGAATTGACTTTGATGAAAATGGGCCTCTGGGCGTCGAAGAGGATGAGGATGTTGTCGCCTCTTTTGCGCCTTGGTCACAGAAGTCTGCGGCGCCAAATCTCGAATCACAGACGGATCAGGAAAACGTCAACCCGTTCTCGCCGGCCTTCGCTTCAGCTGGAACACAACAGCAAAATGAGGATGAAGACGACGACGGAATGACGATGGAAATGACGCGCTCGGTTGGGGGTATCCTCCAAGCTCCTGAATCACAACTTTCTGATGATGACGATCAATCCATGGACATCACCATGGATATGACCAGAGCAGTAGGCCGTATTATGCCTGCTGAGCAATCTGACGAAGACGGAACTATGGAGATGACAAAGGCCGTTGGCCACATCCTTTCGGCCCCAGTACGCGATTCTTCGCCTCAAGAGTCCGATAACGAGATGACTATGGACATGACTGTTGCTATTGGTGGTATCATTGGGCAAGGTGCTCCTCCCAAGAATAGACGCCAATCAGTCCATTCTACCCGGAGACAGAGCACTCGTCGCAGGTCTTCCGTCGAAGACAACTCTCTTGGCGACGAGACCATGGATTTCACAGTGGCTATGGGTGGTATTCAACCAACTCAACCTGCAACACCTAAGACTGCGCCTCTTTACCCAGACATGAAGGCGGCCTTCAACGAGATTGTTGCGCATCCACCCAGCAGCATCTCTAGGCCAGAAGCCAAACGAATTCTGGTTGAAGAAGTTGATCACGCAGAGGTTGATAGCTCTCCTTTCCAACCAGATGTGCCATCAACTATTCAGCACCCAGTTCCTGTTGCCACCACTGCTTCCGAAACAGGCAGCCCGGGTATCAATGCCTTTAGAGGCAAAGGGCTGCGCAGGAGTTCTGGCCTCAGAACGTCCATGACCCCCAAGCAGTCCTCCGTGACCCCAGATGCTATG
This sequence comes from Pseudogymnoascus sp. VKM F-4513 (FW-928), assembly GCA_000750755.1. Classification (NCBI taxonomy): domain Eukaryota; kingdom Fungi; phylum Ascomycota; class Leotiomycetes; order Thelebolales; family Thelebolaceae; genus Pseudogymnoascus; species Pseudogymnoascus sp. VKM F-4513 (FW-928). The sequence continues at coordinate 21,001 of JPJW01001039.1, forward strand.
AACTCAGCTGCCACACCGAGCCCACTCCAAAAGCCAACCACGCCTTCCAAACAGGCGACGCCGCAGCCGGCGCGGCCAACTACTCCAGGCAAGACTCCCCCGTCAAAGAACGTAGTAATGCGTACTGGTTCGCCGCAACGACTATTCGAAAAAGAGCTCAAAGCTGCCAACGCATCGCCCAGGTTTACACCAAGTAAAAAGCCAACAACCCCAAACAAACTATTTCAAAGGAACATCGATAACAACACTGCAACTCCAAGCATAGTACTGAAGCCTCAAAGTAGACGTTCTTCCGGTGTTGGGATAGATCGGCCTGGGCTTGGGTCTCCTCGCGTCGCTGCGATTCTTGATCGTCGAGGCTCAATTGGCGACCAAGCATCTTCATTCCAGCCAAGTAGAATGGGCGATGCTGCTCGTGTTATTCGTTTTAACGATGCCGAAATAATTGAGCATGAAGTAGATAGGGAGCGGGAGGAAGAGAGGGATCGCGAAGATGGGCGCAAAGTCATGGAGAGAGAGGCTGACGTATTGGACGGTGAAAAAGACGCAACTGTCAATCTCAAAGAAATGATTGAAAGCCTCACCCCAAAGAAGCGCCCATTGAAAGGCCGCAAGAGCTTGCATGTTGGAGCAGCCAAGGGTATCCTCGGGAAACGCCCTGCGGAACTTGACGACGACGATGAAAACGGTGACGATGATGAAGGTGGCACCAAGAGGCTAAAGAACTTTGAAGGTAGCCCCGTCAAAAATGTCAAACTGAGAGCACCTCCATCAAAAGAGGAAACAACTGGGCGCTTAACTCGCTCAGTTCGCCGAAGCTTGGAATCCACAAGTGGAAATGCCTCCACGCCCACGACGGCTTCATCGCCTGTCAAGGCCGCCACGGCCACCACCCCCAAAGGCCAGGCCAGGTTTAAGGATGCTGAAGCAATTATTGGGGCTGATGTTGCCATTCCATTCGAAGCTAGTTCGGCATCCAAAAATCCAATTACTATGGACGACGACGACGTCGAGGATCGCATACAGCTTCAAGATTTCCTGAACCTGACCAGTATCAGGTTCATGGAGTTGACAACTACGAAGAGGCGGCATACGATCGCCCCTACTGCTGCTGCACAGGATGGGTCAGATGACCAACTTAAAAAGGACGATGGGTCTCTGGAAAACTGCGTTGTCAGTGCTGCCTGCACTCTTCCCATGCTTGAGTTGTTTCAACATGTAGGTTATCCCCAGGCTCAAGCTATACTCCGACTAACAGGCTACAGTCTTGCCGAGAGCTGAAGAAGTACATCTCAGAGGGCCGCAAAATGGTTCGTGAAATAGAAACGGAGACTTTCGACGAAAACCCTCCTCTGTTCCAGGAATATATATCTGCTACTCCGGATGTGAAGAAGCTCATGGATAGCCAATTCAGAAACATCAAAACCCACTCAAGGCTGGTTAGCAAGGGTATGTGGTATGAGTGGCGAATGAAGCTTCTGGATGGCCTCCGAGATGGCCTCATCACAATTGCAGAGGGCATGACTTCCGATGCCGATGTTCTAGCCAAGCAACAAGAACTACTCGATAATGTTGTTCCAGAACTTGTACAGAAATACGAAACACTGCTACAGCAAGAGGCGGATTTGCAAACTTCAGCAGAAGAAATTGCAAATTGCAACCAAGAAGATCTCGCTGAGGCGAGGGAATGTCTTGTGGCCCTCGATGCTGATATTGAGTCAAAGAAAGCCCTGGTCCAAGAACTCCGTGGCCAAATGGAGGACAGCGAGACTCGTTTCAATATCGCAACCGAGAGGAAACAAGCCTGCCTCGATGAAATTCGTGAGGCTGACAAGATCCGCGAAGAATGCCGTGGATGGACCGGCTCAGAAATCGCCGCGCTAAAGGCGAAGGCAGACGCACTTGAAGAGAAATACGGGTGGACTATCACTGGAATCTCGGGGACTACCCTCTCGTTGTCTTTACGGAGTGACCTGGAGCTGGTATTTGATGCGTCGTCGTTCAGAACCAAGGACGGAGAGGCGAGGAATGCTCATGCGGCCAACTCACGTATTGATCTCTGGTACATCGCTGCAAACCGCGAGCGTAATCCTCTGCCATTGACTCCAGAGAAAGCGTTCTTTGTGGAGAGCATCCGTGATGGAGTCCGGGGTATGCCACAGTCACAGACGACGATTAAGGAGCTCCTCGATACTGTCAGCTTTGGCTGGGCCACGTCCCTCAACGTCGTCGAGGGCATCGAGGCATTGAACCGCGTGTATCCCACGGAAGTCGCAAAGACGAGCGACGAAAGTATCGTCATTAAATCGAGGATGCTGCTCGCGTCACTAGCTAGCAAAGTTGAGGTCAGCTACCACGTTACGACGAAGAACGGGGAAGAGGGACTTGAGGTGCAGTTTAATACCGCAGCACGGGTTGTGTATGGTGAGAGGTTCAACGAGGACAGCATGGGGAGATTTCTGAGCAAGGGGATTACTGAGGGACGGGCGTGGGTTGATGTTGTGAAGGAGTTGGAGGGAAGGCTGTTTGCGAGAGGAAAGAAGTGAACGGGGTGGTTTTGAGATGAGACTCCTGTATTTTGGCTTGTTTAAATATCCAATTTGTGGATTTCGCGTATGGCGTCTGGGGTTGGGGTAGGGGACAAGCACCCATGAGAACGCTTTTGTAGCGGGCTACGACGAGATATTATTTATGAATACCCTAGCAACTATGAACTACTTCGTTTTACCTTCTTATTTTGTAATTAAAGTCAATCCCGTAAAATTCTCCAATAATTATCTTCGACGAAATTTGTGTCAAATTATTTCCTATATTTTTTTGGATTCAGAAAAAAGAAAAGCAAAAAAAAGTACAAATAGATGTAATAATATATAATCTTTCTGAGCACACCCTTTACATCCCAAGCCAACGGTGAGTCGAGTGTATTCCGTATAAAATGGGCGGCTAGTCACAATATACCTACTATAGCGTGAGGTTGGGGTTTGCTACCGAGCTTTCTTGCTGTCACTGGTTGACGCTGTCACCGATACTGATGGATGGTGTTGTCACAAAATTCTTACCGTCAAGCCCCCGTCGTTACCGTAGCGCTCTCACTGTGCTTATTTGGCAAAATCTCATATACGGCAGCTCTAAAACTCTACAGTGTAAGCAGTGTGGCGTTTGGGGGCATAAGTTGGCCCCAACCAACATCTTGCCTCGCTTCTCACTTCAATGCCGAGGCCTTAACGGATACTACTGATTCGAGGGAGAGGTATATATACTGAGAGAAATAGTCAGCTAAAACCAATCCCCGTTAGGGCCGAGGAGCGATAGGTACAAGCATCAACGCCTTCTCGCTGGTGATTTATATAATATACATCTCATACGAGAACTTAAAGCTTTCACAATGCATCGCCACCCTCAAGCACACCTAGTGCTCCACCAACTAGATGCAAGCTCCCCGTAATCAGAGCCTGCACCTCGCCCTCCTGACCCGCTAGCTCCCTCACATGCCCCAACGCCCCCTCAATAGTCTCGCTCAACACCACCGTCGCCGCAGGATCCATCTTCTCCCACTTCTCCTTGAACGCCTTCTGCATCGTCATCCCCTTGATGGCAGCGGGATCATACATGACATTCACAAAATCCTTCTTATACCCCTCCGCATACGTGATATTCGTACAAAACACCACATGATCGAACTTCACAAGCCCCTGTTCGGCAACCCCGTTATACAGACCCTCGAGTAGCTCGACAGCCTCTTCGCGGCCCTGTTGGTTGAATATCAGCACGCGTTTCCCGGCGGCGTGCTTGGCGCTCTCGCCGCCGAACCACTGTGCTGATACTTTGAGGCTGTCGGCCGTGTGTGCGCCGTCTATATACCAGCGGATGTTGCCTTCGACCTTCGTCTCGCAGCGGCCGCGTAGGACAACTTGTTCCAGGCCATCTACAAACTCTTTTGGCAGGCTGTCGGAGGGAAGTTTATAATCAGGCTGTAGACGCTTCATCACCGTTTCCGTCAGCGAGATGGCAAGACTTGCATTCTGCTTCTGGAACTTGGCGTCGGGTGTGATGCGAACATCTTTGAGGCGTGGGTCGACGTGTACAATTTCCATGCCCACGTCCTTCTCCTTTGCTCTTTGCGCCACCACGCCCGCGGCCGCAGGGACCTGCTCAACTGAAAATGCCGGACTACCATGCTTTAAGATGCCCGCTTTGTGCCACGCGATCTCTTCGATGGTGTGACCCAGTATATCCACGTGATCGATTCCTAGCGTTGAGATACCAGTAGCAGCAGGACCTCCGATGACATTCGTGGCATCATACTCGCCACCGAGGCCAACCTCATAGACTGCCGCGTCGACGCCCTCGGACACAAAAGCGTGGAAGCTCATGAGCGTCAGAAAGCGGAAATACGGAGGCTTATCCGTGGGACCAAGGCCCTCGGTGGCATTGTACAGATCGAGGCGGTCCCAGACGTCAAAGAAGTACTTGGTGAATTTCTCGGTGGTGATGGGGAGGGAATTTATGCGGATGCGCTCGCGCACGGAGACGAGGTGGGGAGAGGTGAACAGCCCGATCTTGGAGGGGAGACCATTGCTCCGCTGGTAGGCGGCTAGGATGGACTCCACGTACGCGCTGGTGGTGCCTTTGCCTTTTGTGCCGGCGACGTGGACGATATTTAAGCAGTCGAGATCATGTGGCTGAGGTGGTGTTAGAATGTGAGTTGGAAGTAATGGGTGTAGGGAGGATACAGACTTTATAGCCAAGGCGACCGAGGGCGTGAAGAGTGTTTTCATAATGAGGCGGGCCTGGCAGAACGCCAGCAGCTCGCCTTTCATTCAGAGTCTTAAATTTGGTCTGTAGACTGTTCAGACAGTCGAGTGCGTCCTGTAATAGTTAGCAATGGTCTCATATAGATCGCGGGATTCTAACATCATAAGTCCGGTTTGCCATGGGCGAGTAATGTCTGACGGAGACGCGAAATAGAAGTGCAGAAGTGGGATTCAAGGAGGAACTCCGTTTATATGGCGCGACGACGCTTGGCCGATGCCAAAATGAAGGGATTCTCATTCCCGCTCGTCATAGTCTGTCGAAAACGTGACATAGACGGTCGAGGTAGTTGAAGACCGGAGCGCATCGGGGAAGTGGGTCAAGCATTGACCCGAGAAACTAGAGCATCATCCCGCAAGTCTAATGGAGAGTCAATGCCTCTAGTTATGGTAAGATCTAAATATATTTTATCTCATTTTTGAGTAACTAGCTAGCTGAAAAGCCTTAATTACAATTTTTTTTCCTTTTCTTTATTTACAGGTGCCTTAACAAATAAAATAACGACGGGGCTTTGTGGTAATTTTAAGGTATTATGCACGGCCCGCCCTCCAGAATTCGGAGCGCGATATTTTGGCGGCGCGCGAGGCTGACAAGGCTGATGGCAACAACAGTTTCCGACATCATCGCATCTGCTTCCTCCCCCGGAACATGAACAGCGTGGGACGGCAATGATGATCATTGTGTATTGTCAAAAGCTTCTTCACAGAAGCTGCGAATCGATCCCATAGCCTCTTTTTTGCAATGCTTCGCCCTGCCCTCCATAGCCCACGGCTCATTAGATCATTCCTGCATGTTCATTACTCTACCAAATCGCCAGCCAAAATGGCATCTTTTCAACCCAAACCAGAGCGAACATATAAGGAGGCCCTCTCTCTTCTCAATGAGCTACAGTCAAACCAAGCGGTGGTGTCTATGGTGTCGTCGTCAAACGCCAATAGCCTCGCCATCCCAGAAATGCTTGGCTGGCTCCAGAGACTCAAATACACCCCTAAGAGCTTTAATGATCTTCGCGTCATCCACGTCGCGGGCACAAAAGGAAAAGGAAGCGTTTGTGCCATGCTTGACTCGATGCTAAAACAGTATCTCTTCACCCAAAAAGAGTCTGTTGTTATCAAAGGTCGAAAGCCCTTGGGGAGGGTGGGCGTTTTCACCAGCCCTCACCTCGTTACCCCACGTGAGCGCATTCGGTTGGATGGATCGCCAATCTCGAAGGAATTGTTTACACAGCGGTTCTTTGAGGTATGGGATAGGTATACAGCCTTCGCACTGGAGGACAACCACCCGAATCCGGACGGAGCGGAATCCAAGCCGAGCTACTTTCGCTTTCTTACGATACTCGCTCTACATACCTTTTTGAAGGAGAATGTGCAAACTGCGATTATCGAATGTGGCATTGGTGGCGAGTATGACAGCACCAACATTTTGGATAAAGAGGCAAAGACGGCCTCAGTTATCACAAGACTAGGCATCGACCACGTCGGCATGCTCGGCGACACCTTGGGGGAGATCGCGTGGAACAAAGCTGGGATCATGAAGCCTGGCGTGCCGTGCTTCACTGTCCCCCAGCCTGAGGAGGCAATGAAGGTTCTGCAAGAACGGGCAGCAGAGGCTGGCACCAAACTCACAGTCGTCAAACGGAGACCCGAGTTTGCCCATGACGAACTCAAACTCAGCCTTGAGGGAGACTTCCAAAAAGACAATGCCAGCCTAGCCATCGCAGCCCTTACGTCCCATCTCAAAGCAGTCGACTTTGGGGACATATCAGGAGAGAGTATCCCCACCGAGATACAGAAAGGACTATCCGAAATCGAGTGGCCTGGCAGGTGCCAGGTGATCCAAGAGAACAACATCGACTGGCTCATCGACGGCGCGCACACCGACGACAGTCTCGCCGAGGTCGCCCGCTGGTTCGCCGGGAAATGGGACTCGAAGACGGACCAACCCGGCGTGCTGATCTTCAACTCGCAGCTCCGCGACGCGCCGAAGCTGGCGCAGAAGCTGCAGGAGAGCCTCCAGCAGGCTACGGGCGGGGCGAGGGATATTTTTTGCGTGGTGGGCTTTTCGACGAACACACCGTTTGAAAAGGATGTGCTGGAACCTAGAACGGATGCGCTGCAGCGTGAGACGGCGGAGGCGTGGGTGGGCGTGGGAGGGAGT
>JPJW01001040.1:0-58920 GCA_000750755.1 Pseudogymnoascus sp. VKM F-4513 (FW-928)
GGCGGCGGAGACGGTGAAGAAGGCTGCGGATTCGTTGGCGGTGTATTCTGCTGCTAAGCTGGAGGCGGATGAGGTGTTGACTGTTGTTGGGGAGGAGAGGAGGAAGAAGGATGCGGGGTTTAATTATATTATTTTGAGGCCAGGGACGTTGACGGATGATGCGGCGAAGGGGAAGGTGACGTTCGGAAGGACCGAGGGGCCGGGGAAGGTGCCGAGAGGGGATGTGGCGGCGGCGGCGGCGGAGGTGTTGGGGGCGGAGGGGGCGAATGGGTGGTATGATCTTTTGGAGGGGGAGGGAGAGCTGAAGGCGGAGGTGCAGAGGGTGGTGAAGGAGGGGGTGGATTCGGTGGAGGGTGAGGATATTGAGGAGATGAAGGGGGCTTTGGAGAGGGCTATTGCGAGGGAGAAGGAGGTGAAGGCTTGAAGAGGAAGATGTAGCTGGCAGTCGAAATTGCCGGCTTGGGCTGTTAGGATTTTATCTCCTGGCTCCATTTCAAGATAACTAGTTTGCGCTAAAAGCTCGTAATATGACAATTATAACCCATGGCTGATTATGCAAGTGGTAATATGATGTTGAATGGTTAAGTTGGTGTATGAAACTAATGTGGCATTGTTTCGTGATGTTGTGTGGTTATTTTGAGTTTCCATATTTTAATATATTTAAAGGAATTTATTCCACAATGTGAGAAAATTAACAACAGGATGAAAACCTCATACACCACATCACGAAACAATGCCACATTAGTTCCCACTGCACATCTCTGAAGAATCGAACCCTTCCATATAAATGAGTATCTTAATATCCTCTCCCCCAGGTAACGAGTGCAATACTACCCTGCTGTGGATCTTCATCCGAGCTTCTCAAGTATCGCTTAACACAATTCAGGTGTGGGGAGGCGGCTGACAGCTTTCACAGCACAGTACAACCACCGTATTCCGTAATTGCTACGCCGCAAGTTTGCTTGGCTTCCGTCCATTCGTTGGTTTAAAATTCGAAATGTCAATACCCCTGACAGGTACTAGCGCCGCATTGACAGCCGTCGATCCTGGAGATATACTTTAGATCTTCGATGCCCCTAAGTTATTTTCTGATAGAGATCGTCAACCTCGTCTGCTACAGTCCGCCCAGTCCGCCCAGTCCGCCCAGGAGTCACTCGTTTAGCTCCTCATTCGCTCATTTTTATCATTTTTTGTTTCCAGCATAATAATTATTCAAAATGGCGCGATTGTCTCCTTCGTTAATGCTCTTCTGCTTCCTGAGCAGCACTCTGGTCGCCCAAGAAATACAATGGACCTCTTCCGAGGAGGATACTAAAGACGCAGTTTGCAATGTGAGTAGCTACCATGCGTGCACATACTCACATATCAACAGTCTCAATGACGATGGGTTTAGTAGGCTAATATATTCCTTCCTCGTTAGAACTCTTGCGCCGACCGTACCATTCCAAATAATTACTGCACAGATGATATACCATGCGTATGCACCGAGACGACGCACCGCGAGGAATTCTTTTGCTGTGTGATAGAGAAATGCGCCCCTAGAGTCTTTCCAGATTCCCTCTCGCGGACAATGTCGGGCTGCGAAGCCATGGGCCTGCCATTCACTCTCGACGTTGAGAAAGTCTGTGGCGTCAAGCTGACTATTACATCTGCTGCCCCAGAAATTCCTACTCCAAGCGTCACGGGCGACTCCACCAAGAGTTCAACTTCAGACGATACCACCAAGGCCTCAACACCAGAGAGCACCTCCGAGGCTTCAACACCGGACAACACTTCTGAGGCTTCAACACCGGACAGCAGCTCCAAGGCCTCAACATCGGACAGCACCTCTGACGCTCCATCTTCAGGCACCTCTGGGGCTGCATCTGAGGGAAGTGTCACTCCCGTACCAAACAGTGCGCCACAAGCGACAGTTATATTCAATGGCGCCGCAATTATCGTTGCTACGTTTGCAATGTTGCTCTTGTAGATGGGATCCAATGACCCCCCTCCTTTATTATAGGACGAGATTATTCGATATTACATATTAATTTTGGGCAATTGAGCTCGCTCAGGACACTTTGCTTGGCTGGAAGAGAATCCCCAACCAATCCCAATGAACTCTGATATGCCGCAGTTGGTGCGCTGCCGGCTGAACGGACAGCTAATAATTTCCAAATGAGAAGTCGGGAACTGAGGGCTTTTCGGCGACAACCCCCCAATTTGTACAAAGCCATGTAAACCCATTAAATAGTTTAGTAACCAATCGACTCGTCCTATATACTGTACTATAACGTTATATACAGTGCCAATTGGGAAGCTGCTCCTGTATTTGTGGAAGTAAAAAAGGGTGGGTGGCCGGAGCTATGTGCCACTGCGCCGTAACAACCAAACAAATAAAGTTTACTTCCACAATTTAGTACACATCCTCGTGCATACTGCAGTGAATTAATTAGGAATGCAAAAAAATAAAAAGACGAATCTCCGAATTGGAGATTGTTTGTTTTGCATCAGCCGTGAATCGAACACGGGGCCCATCGATGGCAACGATGGATTTTACCACTAAACCACTGATGCTGGACTGTTGTCAGGCAGTGACGTATTTCTACAGATAACGCGCCGTCTATCCCTCCTGCTGCCTTTGTGTGCTATTTCGTTAAAAGCAGCTCCCTTAGATATGAACCTCGTTGGTTTATGTCATGGGCTATGATGCGAGGGGTTGGCATCCATGATGACGGTTACATATCCGCCTCAAGCCCAGCGCAATATGCCAACTATTGTCAACGCGTGCCTATTTAAGCATACTGTAACCCATGTAAACAGTACTCATCACTGTGTCTCAGCCCACTGAGATCCCACCTTCATTATGCTTCGTAAAAAGGGTCATTCTGACTTAATGCTGGCGACCAACAACCTGCTCGTCTCCACTCAATGCTTAAGCTTATTTATCACACAAAGCAGCCGCCTCGCCATTCTACCGTAATCTCCCTAATATACTATCTGCTGTATAAACCAAACCACACGTATCTCCATCGCACACTGTTCCTATGCAGGTTATATAGATGATGGAATTTCTAAGCATTGGAATATCAAATGATTGCATAGTTTCTCGCAGTAGACCTGTCAATACCCAAGATGTCTACAGACCTCCCCTATAGGGAAATGGCCTTAGTTCCCGAGCCCCTTTGCGTTCAAAGCACGGTCTGCAATTCTCAGCGCCTCCTCAAGTTTCTCAATATTGGTCTTTGCATCCCTTCGACGTGCGATAATATCCTCATCTTCTCCTCCCAATTGGCCGATTCGATTAGAAGAGAGCTCCTGAATATACTCCACAGACAGACCAAGTACGGGCCCGTTCGGGTCTTCAAGGAAGTGCTCAATAATTTCTTTCGTGATATATGTAATATATTCCTGTCGAGCAATCTAATAATGCCGTTAGTTGGCCAAATACGATACTCTTTGGGGCATTTTGAAGTAGTTGTATCAAACCGAGAAAGAGGAGAATCAATTAAAAGATAACAGAGTGTTATTTTGGACTTACCTCGTAGTATGCCTTCAGCAAGTCATGTATCTCATCTTCAGTATTCTGAGCGCCTCGTGGATGCATCTCCTCGAGCAAGTCGCCAATGTCATTCACATCTACAATCGCCCAAGAATGGTAACACGGTACAGCTCCCGCAAGGCCTGACGGATTCTTGTCGGGTACAAGCGACACCAAAAACTTCTCTGGGTGATGCTTTCTCTGGTACCGCTGCAAGGCTGCTTTGAACCGCAATTGCTGTGCTCTTTTCACCTTTTCACCAAATGACTCGTCGTTTGTTTGCAGAGGAAACTTTGCCTTGTCGTGGATATATGAGTGAAGCTTCTGAAACACCATGCCGTGTGCCTGATGCTCGAACTCGACGATTATATTCTTAAGCTCAGAAGTCGTGTTCTCTGAAGCCCCCATGTCTTTCAAGACATAGCTGAGAATTTGAACTGCAACTTGTGCACTTGTCGATATTACACCAGTTAAATATGATGAGCCGAGGTCCTCCCATTTTCTCGTCTGCATATTGAACAGGGGTTTCAGAACCTTTGGGTTGGTCATTCCGTGTAGCTCCACCCCTCGATTATTCTTAATCTGGCGTCTGATCTCATTATAAAGAGCGTCTGCCTTTTTTGCGGGTAGTGTTGCAACTTTTCGTAGGGGACTTCCAGCGGCTGATATGTCTTCAGGTGCCCCGATGTCCTGGAAAGAATATAAGTGTCCTTCAGATTTCACCTTGTCTGCAAATGATTCGGCGGCGGTTCGCGTCAAGCCGCGTAGCTTCATCTCATCGGAAGGCAACTCCTCTGGAGAGTTCAGGGCATGGTATGCGAGAAATTGATACCTTCTCGCGATTTCTCGAAGATATTTATGCTGCTCATTAAGAGTTGGTCTTTCATCGCCAAGCTGCGTCAGTATCTTTCGTTGTTCTTCCAGTAGATGCATGATTCTTGATTTCATACTGGGAAAAACTTCGCGGATGCGTTTGCAGAGAGAATAAGCTAGGAACTTCTTCAAGGCAGCTGTCCCCCGTTGCCGGTTTGGTATAGTGGCCCATAGGCCGTTACTGAGGGTCGCGTCTTCCGCTTCCTCTCGATCGAACGATGATGGTGCATTCAGTTTCTTGTTTTGAACAACAAACCATCCGCTTTGAAGAGGAACCTGTTTGTTCTCTTTGACGATCTCAACTACCTGAGAAATCTAATATTACGGTGAGTGAATAATTCTTCCTCATAAACGCAAAGGGGGTGATCAGAAAGGTGCTGGGATTCCTAACCTCAGATTCGGGAAGGATGTCGCATTTGGTAAAAACACCCACAACATTGGATGGATTTGCGGCGTGCTTTAGTGCAAGGTCAATGATACTTTGGTTGGATAAATCGTTGTTGGCAGGTACCACGCAGCTTGCTACCAGTCAGCACAAATATCGGATCAAATCCAAAGAATACTCACATTATTATGTTTTCCTTCTTTTGCATGTACGAAGTGACTAGTCTTGTAACGCCTTCCATTTCCTGGTGAGTTATCCCCATTCTCTTGGCACTGAACACTCCTGGCACATCAAGAATTCCGAAATGAGAACGAGTAGGCCCAGAAAGTTCAATTTTTAAAACCTTACTAGAGAAATTCTTCCTTCCGCGTCCGCCTGGTGTCCGAATTCCCATATAATGGCTAGCCTAGAACAGTAAGTTTAATGACTAACAAGGGTTGAGGTGAACTGTTTTATTTACTTGATCCACGATTGTTTTGAAAACTTCAGCCGTCAGAGACGGCACGGCTGGATTGAAGTTCCCAGTAGGACCATCATTTTCTTCATAACCAAATGGGTCTGTTTCACCTGGTTCTACAGAGACTTGAACAACATCAGCAGTTCCAGGTGCGGTCCTTCGGGAGACGATACGTGTTGCAAATCGAGTGCATAGGCCGTCACCAACAGGGAAAGGTATGTCGGTCAAGCTTTCGAGCAGCGAGGATTTCCCAGCGGATTGCTGTCCAACAATGACAAGCTATGTAGAGTTTAGCAATGCCGTTGGAACGCGAGAACTAAGTGCACATACCTGCGGGAGATCAAGGACTTGTCCCGCACCGCACTTTCGTAGCTCATCGATTGCATTGAAGAGCTGCTTGCTGGTTTTGCTGCTGAAGGGATCATCATGCAAGAGCGTTTCTGGTTCCGGTGTCGTCCCTTGTCCGTCTTTGGGATCATCGTCAGGAGCTGGTGCTCTTTCTCCGTCAGTGTCTGAATCTAGATCTGAGTCTGGAGTTATTGGCTCGCTGTTCAAAGGTGGTGACTGCCGATAACGACTAAGGATACTGTCTGCTAGAGACATGGTACTAATTTGAAGCAAATAAAAATAGTAGGACGATGTTGTGTATTCAGAGAACGATGAGGAGAAAGTGTACGAAGTGGGGGGATATATAATGACCTTCAGCATCGATCTTATAATAGAAACATGTTTCAATTGCCAATCCTCCGCTAACATAAAACTGTATAGTTTGTGGCTCATGTAACCTAAGCTACAGATATGTCGATACGACTATAGGCTGGCATGTATTGTTTTTTATGTCACGGCCCTCGTTCGAACTGACTTGGACCTAAACGACGGCGGCGACGCCGGTCTTTGGTCATAGTTAACCAATCATTTATATCACCACAACGTCAACAGTTACAGAAGCGGACGGGTTCCCGAATATATGCAGGGTTCTCATGTAGGTTGGGGTATTCGAGGGTGTTGGTTGCGCTAGTGATTCTGGCCTGCATGCTGGTTGTTGGTTTCGTGTTATAAACGGCACTGTGCTCCGTGATTCGCAACTCGTCACTGGTCTAACCGTCGATAGGACCAACAATTCGGTGCTATATGAGACATTCTAGAGCAGGTATTGTTTCATATCATCTGAAGACTCAGTTCCTCAAAATCTCACCGCAAGGGGACCACTAACATGGGTCAAGTATTACTGTAATTGGCAGAGACTAGCGGCAGACGAGGCTGGCGCTATATGAGGCTAGACCTGTATGGCCCTGTTATACACGAATAAGAAAGTTCATATTCACGGTACAGAGCTAGCCCTAGAATGCCCATATCTAACAGACAATTCTAAACATGCGGGGCTCAGCTTTCATGCAAGGCCAGACGAAGGATCTCCGAGGTAGCCAACCGCTTCACGTCTACCCATAATGGATCTAGTTTGGATTAGTTTCTTAGCCACCGCGTATCGTGATATGATGGCAATGGGGGCTGAAATAAATGTCAACGAGCGGGAATGTGATTGCAGAAAGGTGGAAATAGAGAACGGGATTTAGTGGGGTGGGCGCGGGAGACGCGGGAGCGCTATGGGTATTATGCACTTTGCGTCCTCCCGCGGCGGTCCCTGGGTTAAGTAGCCTTACGAATTCTGTCCACAGAACCTAACACATATTATAAACCGCGTGAGGTTTCAGATTACTGTTGGTTACAGGGTTTTGATTTAATATGTAGATCGTGGTGTTCGACTTGTGGGGTTTGGCGCCCGCCTAATCGGGCAACGCACGTAGACCTACAAACTTCGGCCGCCCGCCACATATTTGGGGTGACTCTAAGCGCCCACACCCCTGCATAACGTTAATCTCGTATAAAAATAGACCTTGCCTTGAATCATAACCTATGAAATGTACACAAAACTGTTTAAGGGATCGAAGGAACAAACTTGTGTTTGGGAGCTTGCTATCTCGGTAGTTGTTAGGAAGGGAATAAGTTCGGGAGATTCCCACTGATTTGACCAAGATTAATTGACGCCAGAGAAAGGTCGAATCTCCTGAACTATTTTTGCTTGAGATTTATTCTCGGAGCTAGAACTCAAATAATTCAAGTATGTTTTGGTGTGAAAGTCTACCCGGACAAGCTGCTTATCAAGTTTCTAGAATGCGATCGCTTTTGGCTGTCATTTTTCTCTTCTCAACAGCGATCAGCGCTATAGATACCACCCACTTCCTTCACTACTATCCATTCTACAGTCCAGCACTCGGAGGCGCTTATTTAGATTGCAAAACCTCTTATCAAAATGTCATGGACTCTCCTTCACCCAGCACATGCAAAAGCCATATGGTCTGCCTCATCCAACATATCGACGAGATCAATAAAGCAGATATGGCTAGCGCCACAGTCCTTCTTGGTCTAGCACCAGCAATGCTAGCCATGGTTGGACCAAATATTGCTGAGATATCGCTGCTCTCGTCTAAACGACCGATCCTCTCATTCCTGATAGCAATGAGCGCTCCAGCGCTTAACATTGGCTCACTGTTTGAGTTTCGGAGTCCAGTGCAGGTGCTACGGGATCAACGCAAAGAACTGAAATTTATAACAAAGATATCCCCTAGTTTTACTCCAAGGTCACTATACATAATAGTAGTCTTACAATACGCCTTCTTGTTAGGGTCTATTGCCAACGTCGCTACTAATTCCATCCAACTGGGTGTATACACCGTTGTTAGTTGGAAATGTCAGGCGACCTATATGCCTGTTCTTTGGACGAGTTTAGCCGTCGCGCCCTGGCTGGCTGCCTTCTTTTACGCAAAGTAATACAATTGGAAAACGGTGGATGCTCCAAAGAACGTCGAAGAATTTGGCCAGATCGGTACAGACGGAAACCAGAAGGGATGCTGGTTAGGGGATGAATTCAGTACATTCGAGCTTCGACCTTATACCTTCCAGCTCCAATCTGATTATAACCCTACCTGGGCCACTAGTGTAAATACACTTTCATGGATATTCGTGTACGTTTTACTGTGGTATGGTACCCTAGTAATGTCGTCATTATGGTTTATCTCGACACTGGACGCTCTGACGGTTATTATACGAGATCTCGCCTCAGCGGTTGTCTCTCGACTTGTCCTATGGTATGAGTTGGAAGGAATATCATGGTTTTTGAAGACTGACGATGAAAAAGAAAAAGAAAAAACATGGGAAGCTTTAAAGGCCGAGAAACAGAAAGCGAAAGAGAAAGTTATGGGATCCTCTCTCACTCTCCCACAATCCACCTTTCTTGATACTGCCTGTTGAAGTTGAATTGGGACTATGCTATATTATTGCTAGTTGGAGTCTTAAATCATTTGACGGTGATATATTCCATAGATACATGATAACAAAATGATCAATTTTGTAATCCCCTGTGAGAATACATCTTTTAGAGCAACATCCAACTCGAAAATAAGACACCACGCGGTCCAAGGAGGGATTAAATGCCTGCGAGAAGTGTTTTGTGCCATATCACAGATACGTGTCCGATTTGCGGGATGAAAGCATGCAGTTCCTGTCAGAGGCGGCTACGGCTACAAAATGGGTCGGAGTGAGATATGATTAGGGACCTAGGCGCATGTGAACTGTTGCTGAAACTTTCTCTAGAGTCATTTGACATTTTAGACCAGGCAGACGACAGTTAGGCCTATATTTTCGTATTATATGTAACTAAATATCATTGAACTCAACTCAGAGATCATGCGCATGCAGCCTTGTTCCTTGCAAAACCATTTTCATGTCGATAGGTCATCACTGAGGGATTTTTTCCATTCCTCGTACTGAAGTCGGACATCTGGGTAATACCCTAGTCTCTGTAATTCATCGTACTGTGCCCAAGGTCGCTCAAAACCTGGTTCAAACTCATCTCGCTCGACACCAAAACCCAAACGAATCTGATTTGGGTGAAACTATCGCCTTCGCGACCGAATGGATTCAAACACAAGAAGGGAGGGGACATCAAATACCCCGTCATGCATCCTTGCCATGTCCCTGCCTCATCATAAGCATTTTCTTAATTCTTTCCAAGTCGAGTGAATTCTCTGCCTCGGTGAGAGATTGCTGCACCGCCACGGCGCCTCTCTCGATCATTTCGCTATCGTACGCCTCGAAAATCATCTCTCTCGATGCAGCATCGCTACCAGACGAGCGCAGCTGGGTTAATGCATTCACGTAGTTATTAACGTCGGTAATGGAGTGCTGAAATCCTTGGCCCCTGTCTTTATAGAGGTTAGGTAACACCATATATAATGCGTGAGATCACTGTACTTACAAATCAGCATGGGATGAGCGGCATCTCCAGCAAGCGTTACGCGTCCTCCGTGGTTGTTCCAGGGCGTCGGAACCCAGTATTTCATCTCGTTTATGCTAACATAGCTTCCTTCTGGCGTCCAATCGATAGCGGACTGGAATATCCCACGCAACGGAGCCGTATTCTCTTTGATGTAGTTAAGAGCCTCTTGGCCCTTGAGATCCACGGGATCTCCATGCCATATCTTGACCCAAAAGGTAGTCCAGGTGGAAGTATCATTGGGGTCGTCGACTGACATGACTAGGGAGCGCCACCAAATATGTGTGAGACGATCAATCAACTAAATGTTTAAGGGTTTGAAGATAACATACCGCCAACAGCGCCAACGGCGCTTGCTCCCATCATGAGCGCTGCCACGGGATGTGCTTGTACGACTGCATCAGTCTTGTCGGCGTCACCAAACTTTGTGACTCCAGTAGCAAAGAGAAACCCAGACTGACGAGCCTGGGCTTGCTCGACGCCCAACAGAATTTCGCGTACTTTGGATGAGGAGCCATCGGCCCCAAGAATATGGTCAGCATCAAACGTTCCCCCGTCCTTAAACTCAAGTCTTACGCCACTACTAGTCTGCGATAGCTCTCTCACCGACTTATTCCATCTGATATCGATTCCCTGTGCAAGGAGCCTACGTAGCTGCCGCCGGTTGACCCGCCTGGCGCCTGGTGTAGAACTACTAAAGAGTAGATCACCTGTAATGCCATTGTAGCATGGGAGGCTCTCTATTTCATCGTTGAAGTCTAAATGAGGATTGCAGAGAGCTTCGCTCAGATTCGCAAGAATGTGTTCTGGGACCAGCTTTGCAAAGATAGGCATCGCCCAGTGAACCAGTATTGTCCATTCGCGAGGTCGTGCATCGAGACTCTCTTCTCGCTCGAAAACGACTGCAGGAATTCCATTCTGGTCACGTTAGCAAGATGCATCAACAACCGGATTGCTGCACAGCTCTCACTAGTTTCAGTCCCTGCGCTGCGAGCAGACCAGTCAATCCCGAACCAACAATCGCGACGGTCCCATTGCTTGAGTTAGGAGCGTTCATATCGACCCACGCTTCACTGTGGAGAGGGGAACGGGAAGGCCCGCGCGGGACGGGATGGGGAGGGCGCTAAGGGATGGATTAGAGAAGTTGAGTGGGGAGGAAAGGGGGAAGCTATGAATGGAGCGTAAAAGTATTTACAGAGCGAAGCAAGCCAGGCTAACTCTGGTCTGGTTCACGTGCAAGATAGATCACCAAACTGATATCCGCTTTATTGGTGAAGCGGGTTACGGGACTACCATCGGGCCGAGATATGTACTATACAACTTTTGCAACTATCCAAAAGATTGCTTGATTTAATCGCTCTTAGCACTACGTATGTGGTAGCCATAGGCTTTATTCCGCTAGCTATTCTATGATACTTTTTGCCATGTGTTGGGATCTTTGTCCGCACCTTTCACCATCTCCCTCATCAGCATAAAAACATGATCAAATGCCCTCAAAAACCCCAGCCCACCAATCCATAGTCTTCACATCCTTTACATCTCCACCAATTATATCGACACCCGCCTGCACACTATCAAACATAGCAACCAATGCCCCAATCTCTTTGTTACTGACCCCATCCCTCTTCATCCTATCCAGAAACTTTTCTCTATTCCTTAATAAATCACTCACCTCCCAATACCCATCTTGTAGAGTATCTCCTGATTTCCCCCTTGTCTCTTCTACCAACGCGAACGTCCCCTTCTCCAGCACATTGCTCACAATCTGCTGTGGGCTTAAAACGGATCTGACATTTCTCGTACTGGGCGTCAGACGCTTCGCCTCGATATTTGCAAGCAACAATGCAGTAACAACATGCGGCAAAGTCTCAGCTCTGTTAGCACGAAGACCCCATTCTGCGAGACAAAGACGGGTGGTGTGACCAGCCAAGGCGGAGATGATTTCAGAGAGAATGGCGGGAGTCTCGAAATACCAGATACAGTGAGCGAGAACGACAAAGTCGTAGGGTTTAGCGGAAGAAGGACGGGTGGACAGAAAGGCGGCTGGGTCGGTGTTGTGGAAGTTTATGCGTGGGCCCAAGGGCCCGGCGAGGAGGTGGCTCTGGCATTGGGCAAGTGTGTAGGGGGCACCTATTTGTGAGTTTAGCAAATGTCTTGAAAGATAAAATAGCAAATAGATAGCAGATAATGGGTACTTTTGAGGCCAGAATCACAGAGACGGAGATAGTATAGGGAGATGTGTAACTACCATAATCAGGTGCCCCTGGGTCTACTGCGTCTATATGTCCGTCTGGGCCAACTGCGTCTGCTAGAACAGTCGTGCAGTCACCTTGACCACAGCCAAGTTCTAAAACTCGTGATCCAGGTGTGATTCCCCAAAACTTGGTAAGATTAATACGGTGATCCAACCCTCCGAGGTTGCTGTCGAGGAATATTTCTGAAAGCTCTTTGGCTTTGGCAGATGGCTCTACCATTGTGGAAGTAATACCAAGGTTTGTTTTTTGAGAGATTCTGGTAAACTGAACTGGGGGGGGGGCTATACTTGAGGCTTCAGCTATATTCTTGCAGGATATACCTAGAATCAGTAGGAGAGAGAAACACTTGTTGTTTATACAAAATCCTTTCTAACCCTTGGAGAAAAGACGGATCTGTTCTTGAGGCTACAGTGACTCAGAGAAGTGACTCATGATAAGTAACTTATGCGAAGCCTTATCTAACTGGTAACCTCTGCACTTGGCGTTTATTCTACCGAAAAAATGCAGCACAGTAAGCATTTAGCTTGTCACCCTTAAATGATGCTGGCCCTGTAAGGAACGGCTATCGGCGGCTACAGAAAGGATCAAATATAGTAGTTGCTAACGAGATTATATATATGAATATATGATTATTACTCTTGGTGAGCAATAATCAAGCGGGCGTGCGTGAGCGAACGACAGCGAGCGCCAGCGAACGGACCGAGCGAACCGAGCGAAGTACCCGAGTTTACAATCAATTCAATTATGCATCGCATACGAATGACGAGAAACGGGGAGTGCTTTTGATTAGCTATGCCGCCTATTTTGCAGCGATGTTCTCCGGTCTCAGCGGCTTCATTTACTACCCCGCAATGGTGCCTCTCCTTTCGGTTTCTGTGCAACTTATCAATTTGACAGTCACCTCATATCTCATTGTTGCCGGCATTGCATAATTATTGTATTTTGTTGATAATAAGGGGTGGGTATGCTCTGTCAACACGAAAGATGTGCAGAGTGCGGAATATTATTTGAGGCAATCCCTCGTTTTATTTACCTGGCATAAGAGGGACAGACTTGGTTCTGCGAATTTTGTCGAAAGGAAATATCGCCATTGGCCGTCGGGATGAGGTGGTAATATTCCATGGATTCTTGGAGTTCGAGGAGAAGATATAAGAAGATATATTTTGATAAGAGCTCGCATTTAGGGAGCGATTGATAGATTCTAATAATCTAGAAGTGCATAATCAATGCAGGGAATCGGAAGAGGTGTTTCCGAAAATGTTTCTTTACGTACTTGCGAGGTGCATTATAAATGTATACATACACCTCCACATCCCTTTCCCTTACTGTTAAAACCATGGCCGGCGCTACGAAATAATAAATGCAGTAAAAGACCATGCCCCTCTGCGCTATGCTGATATCCTTTGTCATTCCCTTCCGTTGATATTCCCACTGCCGCGACTCCATCCCAACCTCCCAGAACAATACGCCGCATATGCACCCACAATTCAAACCGCTAGTATCACCTAGTATTCCCCTCACCCTACAAGAACGCAATGAACAAGACAGCAACGCCACAAAGCCCAGCAGCCACCGGTGACACGGTCATACCAGTCTCTGCAGCGCCCTCCTCATCAGTATCCTTGCCATGGCCACTCTTCCCTACGCCAGCCGTGGCAGACGCCGGGTTCGCAACAGCCGTCGCGATACCTCCGGCATGTTTGCCATTCCCAAGCTCCACGATATTGCTCCCAGTCGCATTGAACTTTGTCTGCGCCAATGAGATCTCGTTGTTCTCCAAGTCGTACACGACGTATGCGCTCCTGAGGAATGTGTCACCCAAGACGGGGACACTGACGCCGGAGGGTACAATGCCGAAGAGGCACGCTGGAGCACCACCTGGGAATAATGATGGTTCGCCATCTGTTCCTGGGATGTCCAGGATGAGTTCGTCCAGGGGAACGGAGATGTTGGGGGAGGTGAATGTAAAGTCGAGAGTCGAGTTGATCGACCTCATCGAGCAGGGGACGAAAGCTGCGCCCTGTGAAGAGTCGTATTGTGCGCTGATGGCCTCGTAGATGGCATTCGTCATGGCGTTTGGTAGGTAGGTGAGAGAGGAGCCGCTGTCAAGGAGGACGGCTTGGGCTTGTTTCTCAATGAGTGTCTTACCTCCCAATGAGAGGCCTGTTAGAGTAATGAGAAAGTCCGTGTAGCCAGCACTCGTTTTCTGAACTGGAAGTGTCTCGAGTGTACCAGTGAAGCGCTCGGTATCGACACCACCAAACAAGATATTACCTGAATTAGCATCGAGATCGTTGAGCCACAAACTGTAGGCATTTGATGGGATAACGCCTTGAGCAGCTAGAGCAGCAGGGACGTTGTCATAAGCCTTCAGGCCAAGGTTAGCAGCCTGAACCTCATTGCTAACGTAACCAAGGCCTAAAACAGCCTCAGCTGAAGTGCTGTTATAACCAACGCCAAACTGCAAGTCTTTTATTTCGGAGCCAGATATCGTCATCTTGTCTGATACGTAATCGCCTGCCGCTCCCGACCCATCCATGTAAGAAATGTTGAAGTTGCTCTGGATATATTTATACGTAGATGATGAGTTTGCCGAATAAGTGCCTGATTCCGCACACTCGCCAGGAACCTTGTCCGTGCCAGTACATATCTCTGAACCTGCAGAATTTACCCATAAATCACTGCTCCCAGTGTCAATATGGACTCGAATCTGTTGAGCAGGTGTTCCGAGTGTGATGTTGGCAAAGTATAACGATTGCTAGAAGGATATCAGTCTGTTGATCATTCATGACGGCGAAATTGTCATACCAGGTTATCCAGTGTTGCTTCCAATGTATCTCTCTTACGCATCCGGGTCCTGTCCGCCTCTATCGGATCTACAGCGGGTTCCCTCTTGATAGACAAGCCGACAGCTCTCGGCGGACTATCATTTTGCTTTTCCAAGGCGGCGGCATCGATCAGCGGTGATAGGAATGCAGCCGTCACTCCAAAAGCGAATGAGCACCTCATAACGCAGAAATCCAACAATGAGTGACTGAAGTAACAAAGTCCAGGCCGAGAGAGGGACGCAGACCGTATATGAATATTAGTGCCTCTGGTGGCGGGAGGTAGGACGCCGAAAGGCTAGATATGTGGGACTGGGCCTGGACTCCCGAGCACATAGAGCCCATTCATTGATGTGCAAACTTGGCAAATTTGCGCTAGTTGGTGCTAGAATGACTTGTGCACTGCCAGATACACCGCGTGGTGGGGTCGGGCCAGACTTTGTAGCAAAGCCGTTGAAGGGGTTCCAATATGGGAATGTGTTATTATCGATGGGCCCACGGGTCCAGGACAACAACCCTTGGCCCCCTAGGGTAACGTTGGGGATGTGATCCTAATAATGGCGTGAGAAGCGCCTAGTATCTGACCTGAATATTGTGTAATATGTGATAAGCTGACAGGACAAACTACTCCCACAAGAATCAGGAGGCTGCAAGCAGCAGCGAGATATGTCCGTTGGAACAGGGTATAAAAAAAGAAATGCGTGTCTTATTAGAACAATTGGGAAGAATGAAGACCGTAGCACAGCTGCTTTTCACGAGTGCAGAGGTTGGAAAATAGGGTTGGTGGTGACATGAATCGGTCGTACCAAGAAACAGAACCCTTGGTTCCGGGAAGTGTCTTAGATCGGATTAAGGGAAAAGAGACAGAGAATTGGAAAACAGCAAAAAGATAAAACATAGATAAGATGATAATGCCATGTTCACAGAAACTAGAGACCAAACGGTAAGCCCGGCCAGTTTAGTCTCAGTGTTTCCTCTGTAAAAATGTGGCGGACAAGGATTACGGATCGTGAGGTCGTGAGCTATGGCCCTACGTATGTCGTCGCTGACGCGGCCACCCCCATAGTAACTTCCTTCGGCTCCGGACATCGGATAGCCGCGTTGGCTTCACTCACCTTTCCCTTGTGATAGGCTATCGAAGTCTAGGGATGACAGGAATAGACAGTGCGATAAAAGAGATACCTCACCCTGCCTCTGAGGCTTGTGAGCCCCCTTGAAGTTGCACGGGAATAAAGGACGAGTGGTAGAGCTGTTGAGCCTCTCCCAGCACGTAATTTAGCCAGCCGGGAAAATACAGCGCATACATGACAATGGCCCGAGAAGCCCTGAAAGAAACCCCTTCTTACATTTAGCTCAGGTATGACATTATCAAGCGTGAATTGCCGATTTTGGGTGAAGCTCGCAATGAAGCCTAGAGCAGGCATCGTTGAGGACAACGCCGCAAAGCACGGCGTGCTAGAGATGGATCGCCGTTTTCCCAGGCCCTATAATTTGCAAATCATTTCCGAGATATAGTTAAACTCACAGGATACTAACAAAAGCTAGCCTCAGCGACAAAAGCTTGTTGGTGTTTCACGGAACTCGCATCACGTGGTGGCCAAAGCCACTTTAGCATTGATGGCACGCTAGCAGACGCGCTTCGCGTCAACCTCGAGATCCAGCCCAAGCCCAATAATTTCCGTAGCCTTGCCAGTACTGCTCCCAGAAAAGCTCAACCACAACATTTGGAAAAAGCATATTCTTACTCTACGATTGCGACCGCAGACCCTGAGGGTTGGAATTGAAATCTACCGCAAGAATGGCACCAAAGACTGTCGAGGAAACGGGCGAATCGTCAACTGCGGCCACGAAGAAGGTGTTGAAGGCAAATGGAGCAGGGGTGACGAATTACGAACTACCATGGTATGGGCGCAGCTTCAATCTGTAGGGACACAAACTAATGGATGTAGGGTTGAGAAATACCGACCAGTTTTCCTGGACGATGTTGTTGGAAACGTCGAAACTATTGAGCGCCTCAAGATTATCGCAAAGGAGGGGAACATGCCCCACATGATCATATCCGGAATGCCTGGTATTGGAAAGACAACATCAGTACTCTGTCTAGCTCGTCAGTTATTGGGCGAATCATACAAGGAAGCAGTATTAGAGCTTAATGCATCAGACGAGCGAGGTAAGAACTCACTTGAACAAGCTACATTAGCACCTAGCTGACACCATTACTCCAGGTATCGATGTTGTACGCAACCGAATCAAAGGTTTCGCCCAGAAGAAGGTGACGCTCCCACAAGGGCGCCAAAAGCTTGTCATTCTCGACGAGGCCGACAGCATGACCTCCGGTGCCCAACAAGCCCTTCGTCGCACCATGGAGATCTACTCTTCAACCACTCGCTTCGCATTCGCATGCAACCAGTCCAATAAGATCATCGAGCCCCTACAATCACGTTGCGCAATCTTGCGCTATGCAAGGCTAACAGATGCACAAGTTGTGAAGCGCCTGCTCCAAATTATTGAGGCGGAGAAGGTGGAATATAGTGACGATGGACTGGCCGCGCTGGTGTTTAGTGCTGAGGGTGACATGCGGCAGGCGATTAACAACTGCCAGTCTACCTGGGCAGGTTTTGGGTTTGTGAGCGGAGACAACGTCTTCAAGGTGGTCGACTCGCCGCATCCAATCAAGGTGCAAGCAATGCTCAAGTCATGCTACGAGGGGAAGGTAGACGCAGCGCTGGAATCGCTGAAGGAGCTGTGGGACCTGGGATACTCGAGTCACGACATCATTAGCACCATGTTTAGGGTCACAAAAACGATCCCGACGCTAAGTGAGCACTCGAAACTCGAGTTCATCAAGGAGATTGGCTTCACGCATATGAAAGTCTTAGAGGGCGTGCAGAGCTTGCTGCAGCTGAGCGCATGCGTTGCCAGGCTATCGAGGCTTAATATGGATCCGAAGCTATTTACGCCGAAAAAGGCATGAGATATGACGAACGGGAAGGCATAGCATTGGCGTTCATGGCCAAAAGGGGGCCGGGCATGGAGTAGGGTATTTAATTTGAATTAAAGTTTTGGGAGCTTCATGCTCTCTATATTACACAGGTCACTTTTCCTCGTTCTGTCGTGCTATTATGCGAGCCTTCTTAGCCCTAACGTCCTGCTCATATTTCTCCCAAGAGGCTTTGTCGAGTCCGATGCCCAGCTTCTTCTGAACTCGAATCCTCGCCTCGTGCTCCCGGAGCCTACTATCTGCCTCTAGCATGCCTCCCATTATCATTGCGGACATCTGTATAAACCTGGATCACCTCGATGGTTAGCAAGCTGCCTAGGAAACCTCGTTGAAATATCGCCGCGGAGAAGCCTACACTTTGAACTGGAATGTCAGGCCGCGATACATCGGCGATATGGAATGGCCCGCAGCGGCTAATATGGCCGCTCCAACTCCCCACTATATGTATTTTAGTTCCGGAACGGTAATATCATTGTAGGAGATTCCACTGGATCATACCTTGGTAGAACCGACGACAGCACCCCGTCCAGCTTCCCAAGCAGCATCAGTGGCCTCCTCATCCCGTAAGCTGCCATGAGTCCTCATAATTAATCCAGTAGAGTCTCACATCGGTGTCGCCTTTAATTTAGAGAGCATCCAACGATATGCCCAAGTCATACGAAACAGCTGTTTCGGCGGGGTGCCCAGAGCTGGTGGTATATCCCATAGCTATGTTTGCTCTGTTTGCATTGCTCGGCGTTATAGGTTTTCCCGCGCTTCCGGAACTGGCAATGGTGGCGGACTGCCAAGACTAGTCCGCCCGATAGTGCGGTCAAGCCAGGGCGGAGCGGAGCGGAAACTTATCGCGCCCCGCCAATTTTCATGCAGCCCAAAATTATTTCGGTTTATCGCCTGTCCTGGAGCTCCAAAAATAAGATACCCCATTCTTCAAGCACCCATTGCAGAACAGCAGTTGTAATGGCGCCATCCAAGACCTCGACAGTGAAGAACAAGCACGCTTCGAAGCGCAGCGCCAACGGCTCTGGAATCTCGAACTCGAAGTACTCGACAAGGCCACAGAATGACGGCGTGAGCAAGAAGAAGAAGGAACCGCCGAAGACAGCAAAGGGAACGGGCAAGCCGCGCTTTAAGAAGAAGCGTGTGTACACCGAGAAGGAACTGGGTATCCCGGCTCTCAATATGATTACGCCTGTGGGCGTTGAGAAGCCAAAGACGGGGAAGAAAGGAAAAGTTTTCATCGATGATAGGGTATGTCTATTCGGGATTTTATAGCTGCAGGTGGCAATTGGGAAATGGGAAACAATTACTAATTCGGCACAGGAATCTATGCTTACAATCCTGGCGATGGTACATGCTGATAAGGATGGTCAAATCGAGTCGAAGATGATGAAGGCGCGCCAGATGGAGGAGATCCGCGAGGCGCGCAAGGCGGAGCAAGAGAAGCGAATAGAGATCCGGAAGGCGAAGCTTGACGAGACCAAGGATGGTATGCGCAAGAAGCGGAAGCGTGAGAAGGCGGGTGGTGATGCGATGGAGGGCGTGGAGACAAAGGAGAGGCTGGGAACCAAGCCGCTGAAGGTCAAGAAGAAGAGCGTGAGCTTTGCGTAGATGGAAGCCGAGGCAGACGAGGAAAAGATGTGTGTGGGGATATAGCATTGTTGGGACACTGTGAAAATGGGCAGGGAGGCGTTATTGGCGGGCTTATAGGCGTTGTCCTGCATTAGCTGAATTGCTGAAACCGATACCAAAGAATATGAAAATTGGCCTTATTGTGTTGGGTTTCACCTATAACATTATTTTGATATTGATACTCGAGATCCGTCTACAGTATAAGGCGCTAAATTCGCGGTCATGATGGCGATGGCGCTTTGGCCCGGTGAAGATGGGAATGTGATTTGACGTCCAGCACGTCCAGCACGTCCAGCACGTCCAACTTGATATTAATGATTGACTGTTGAAAACTCCGTCTATATCTATCTAATGCATTTCTAGGCTCCCAATGCAAAGGTATAAAAACGCTCAACGCAAAATAGACAATCAACTGTAACGTAGCCCATTCCACGCCATCGTTTTTGATCTGGACCTTCTACGTATTATCCCCGAGTCTATGCCCATCACCCTTAGGTATAGCCCTTCACCCATAGTGTCTCAATGCAGAGCCCTTCACACATAGTGTCCGAATATAGAGTGCCCATCTATTGTCCCTAAAGTTGAGCCGTGTTTATACCTCCTTGACGTGGAGCTTGCGCCGCATAGGAGTAAAACTCGAGTGTCTATTGCCGGTCTCCACACCGACGTTTACCTTGCGTGGAGTGATGGAATCTTTATCCACATCAAGAGCCATGCTATTCAGGAAATTGACGGCCGGTTTGGCGTGCCAGCGGTCTCCGTTACTAAGGGTCTCAAACCAAGAAAGATGGCCCCCTAACGATGTTGTACACAGGACTGTATATGGGTTCTTCTTGAACTCTTCGTATGGGATAGCCTCATCGATGGCAATTGGGTCATCCGTGGCGTTGATTGCAAGTAGGGGGATCCGAACTCCCAGAAGCGAGTCCACAGAGGAGGCATCTCTGTAGTATGCTCCTTCCGTTGGGTATCCCCATGTCGGGCCCTGAACCTCTCTGTCGAACTCGTGCAAATACGTGACTTTCCGGACGCGGTCCATGTTGATATTAGTGTGCTTCTCAATCTGCTCAGCATGGCGCTCCACTAATTTTTTCATGTTGCCGGCCATCACTTTGGAGTAGATTTCTTTGCCCATCCAGGTTCGCTGAAGAGCCATACTCCCAAGTTCGAGATTCCATGGGTTTGAGATCACAACAGCTGCCTTTAACTCGCACGATTCTCCTTCCTCGCCGATGTACTTCATAGCGTTAGCAACATGTCCTCATAACTTCAGGAGGGTAACTTACATTCGTAAGGATGTTGGCACCTAGAGAAAACCCTATGCCGTAAAGGGGTCTGTTAGGATATTTCTGCCTCAGCCACTTCACGACCTGCCGCGTATCCCATGTTGCTCTCGCGTTATAAAGGATACTGCTCGAAATCATGTGCCCTGCACAACCTCTCGAGTTGATGCAGCATGCCTCCCACCCTCCGCTGTCCATCAAAGGTGCCAGTACGTGACGTAAATAGATTTCAAAGGAGCCACCTGAAAGGCCATGAAGAGCAACAATCATTGGACGGTTGTCTAATGATCCAGCTTCGAGTTTTTGAAGCTCTTGCTTGTCATAATATATCGTCCGGGGAGGCAGGCCTTCTTCTGCACCTTCAAAAGGCGGAACGATAAAATCGACAGCAAAGTTCCCTTCGTATGCAGGGTCCTCGGCGTCGAAGATCTTCCGTTTATAATGAACGGATGGCCCCTCTGGCTTGAGCACAGTCATGGCTGTCTGGAGGTGACCATTAAATAGCCACGGGTTCAATCGGCATGGCGGTGTAGATTTCTCAACTATCCGAAGCAGATCCGTTTCTTCCCCATCTTTCGTCTTAAACTGAAGAGGTTCAGGGGAGGTCACGAAGCCAACCTTGGCATGTCCAAGCCACTCCATGGGCGGCCGTTTACTGCTTATATGCCTGACAAGTGGGGGTATAGGCTGAAAATCAGAAAACCCAACGGTAATCAACAAACAAACTGGATAAACGAGAGATCCAAATACAAATAAATTAGAGAAGAAAGATAAAATGCACCCCTGGGGATATTTTATGCGCCACTCCGGGGAGGCGATCAATCTCGGAATAGATTTAGTCCCAGTTGTGGATCCCCAGGGGTGGCGTTTGGTGTACCTCGGCACGGATTAGCGCGCTTATCGCGCTTATCTATGTCCATAGCGTCCCCCTCCAGCCGCGCGACCCAAAGAGGAACCTCCAAATTCGACATGAGGCAGCAAGGCAGCATGCATTGTCAACCCTGAGAAACATGTCATACCAGGGCCCGCCAGGGTATGGGAATGGATACCCTCCCGTGTATGGCCATCATGGGAGTTATAATGACCGGCCGCCGCAGGGCGCATATCCTCCGCACCCCGAACAACAAACGGCGTCATCACCAGGCGCATATACCCAAGGACGGATAAGCATGCAGCAACTCCAGGCAATGCAGGCACAAAACGAAGCAGCATTTTATCAGCAGAATCAATATGGGCAACTTCCCTACGTCCATAGCCAGCAGCCTGTTTACTACCAGCCTCCACCACCCCAACCTCAACAACCGCAGTCCTACGCTCAGTACATAGACCCACGGCAAGCACAATATGCACCTATCCAGAGCTACCCGACTCAATACGATGGATCTTATGACGGACTTAGCATTACGGCGCCCGTACCACAGCCGCAGGCTCCACGACAGCAATCGCGACCACAACCGCGACCTCAAGACAACGCGCGAGTCAACCAGAATTCTATGCCGCCGGTAGTGAAGAAGCCCAAGCCGCCTGCTCTCGCGCCCGTAGACCCATATTCACTATTACCTGCGCTGGCGGAGGAGTATTTTGCGGCTGCACATGACGTGGGGCTCGTAACAGCACAACGCATGGATGCCAATGCCGTGATCAGCTACCAAAAGATGATCGCGACAGGGTTAGGCTGCCTCGAGGTTGCTCTGAACAGTGGGAAGCTTGAACCGAGGCTTGAGGCCAAGATACGTTTACGCTACGCAGGCGTATTGCTGGAGGATACCGATAATACTATGGAGGCGGAAACCGCTCTGAGCAAAGGAATAACGCTTTGCGAACAGGCATGTTGCCCCTCAGTATTACCTTGGCTACTCTAACATACATTAGAACCGCTATTTTGACCTGAAGTATAATATGCAAGTACTACTAGCGAAACTCATGTTCGCCAAAAGCCCGAAGGCGGCGCTGAAAGCCTTGGATGGGTATATCAAGGATGTTGAATCCTACCAGCACCACTCTTGGATTTACGTCTTCCGTTTCCTAAAAGCGACTCTAGCTCTACAGTCCGGTCGCAGCTCAGACGCAAACTCGGCGTTACAAACACTTCGAAGTATATCCAGTATCGCCAACGACCGCGGCGATCACGCTATAGTGACCATTGCCTCCCTCGTGGACGCACTCGCCTCCCTCCATATACCTTCTTCGGGATCAATCGAAAGTATCGACCGCGCGCTTGCGACGGTTAATATGTATCAGTTAGACCCAGAGTGCGCAATACCACCATTGCAAGCGCTTGGGCATATTATAGATACTACTGCCAGCCTGACCAACTCTTCTTCCGACAAGACAATGCCCAAGCTGAAGGCCATGCAGGATATGATAAACAACGCATTTGCAGATTCAGAAGAATGGAATAGGTCTACTGATTCAATGAAATTACCTATGAACAGGGGACGAGGTGATGCTCATATCTCAAGTCAAGATACATCAGGGGTGTTGAAACTGGGCCAGGATGGGAGAGATATGCTACTTGTCACATTGATGGGCAAGTCGGACGTGTTTATCTTGTGGTAAGTTCTACCAGTACGGTTATTAGCTCAGCCCCACATCTAACGACTATAGCCATCTATTGACGGGAATCATACGTCTCCATGTGTCAGCTGTGGATGGGTCCGCTCTCAAATACCTTCGGCAAGGGTTGCAGAGAAGTCTGGATATGAAAACGATTAAATACTCGGGGTCTTTACCCGGCGCATTGGCAAAGATCCGCTGGCGCGGGATGATAACCTGCTATTTCTACATCTACATGGTGTTCTGCTCCATATCCACGACAGATTGGGTGACGGCCAAGGCGAACCTGGACGCATTCGAGGTTGCCATCGGCGATATGGGCGCTTCAGTAGAGCCGGTAATTGTGCAGCTGTACATTTACTTGTCAGCCATGTATTTCCAGGGCTCAGGCGACCTCCAACGAGCACTGGAGTTGTATAGGAGCGAAGAATTTGCTCTGCCAAATCCAGACGACATCGCACGCTCGCCAGAAGAACAGGTTCGGCGAGACCTGGCTGTCCTTGCGGCAATGAACTCGCTGTGGATAATGCAGTGTGACGCACAAGTTGATCTCGAGCAAAACGCCGGTCTGCTTAGGATCCTAGAGCCGTTCGGTACAAACAACGCCAACAAAGAGATAGAAGCCGTTTTCAATCTCCTTAGGGCCTCCGTGGAAACGAGGCCGGCAACCACACAGACACAATCAAAGGCATACATACGAGCCGCCATGGAAGTGGCAAGGAATATGAAGAATGTGCACCTCATCTGTGTCGTGCTTAATCTGATGTGCGAGAAATACTTCGGCGGGATCGTTGGAGACCAAGCAGAGAAAAGCGCAGTAGCCGCATCGACACAGGCGAAGAAGAGCGGGAATTTACTATGGATGAGCACCGCGGAAGGATTACTGGCTCGCAGTTTTGAGATCCAGGGCAAGACCCCCGAGGCACAGAAGTCCATGGCCGAGGCGGTTCGGCTTGCTAATTTGGCCGTTCAATCGCCACCTTGATGGCACGCTGTGAACCTTGATTTAATGGTTACATATTGGAGTTTTTGAGAGGAAGTGTGTAGGTCCAAAATGGCTGGACTAGGTTGTATTTAAACGGAAATTTGGTCACGGGGGGGTATGAGGCGTCCTGATAGGTATACCCAATTTACTCTTGTGGCTCCTTGCCACATGCTATACTGCTACTGAAGCTTTGTCTTTCGTGGTATCATTTGTGCCAACGTATCGGAGCACGGATGTAGTAGCCACCGTTTCGGCAGTGCCTTTAACAGCATATCCGCCCTCTTGATTCTCGATCCAGACATCCCACCTTTGAACCTCATCATACTCATCTGCTTGTTTGCTGTCCACATTTGCTGGTGTTTCAGTGCCATTGGCTTCCGTAGAAGCGACCTTTGGCTGGGGTTGTGAGCGTTTTACACAGATTGTCATCTTCTCGTCCGCAAAAAGCGGCGCCAAGTTCTTATAAGTGATACTCTTAATCTTATGCGGGACTCCCCTCTTTGAGCTCCCCATCTGAGAACCAAGCACCTTCAATATTAGAAGGATGGAAAGCGGCCCATGAACGACAAGGTTTCGGAAGCCCTCTACAGTGCGCGCATACTCGCGGTCTAAATGAATACGATGCGCGTTGAAGGTGAGTGCTGAGAAGCGGAACAGTAGACTGGAGTCTGGGACCATGGATACACTGAAGTCGGGCTTGTTTGTAGCTAAGGTAGAGTGATCAGTAGCTATATGCAGGCCACATTTAGGGTGGATAATGGAATCTTGCTCACGTTTTATGGTTCGAATCGGCTGAGAAATATCGTTCTTTGCCTCCTGAGACGTCTTTGCGGGCATGAATACCAAATTGCGCCTCTCAATAATAGCAGCCTGTTCTACCACCCCTCCCCCCCTCAAGGGGCGTTCCCAAGGGCCATTTGAAGGCCCTATAGTTCTCCTGAGATCAACCCAGAACTTTTGCTTCCCTGGACTGCCTTTCACCACGGCATTCACTATCTCTTCGCGGCAACGCACGTAATCAGATTGAGTGTATCTGCACTCGAGGTGCCTGCGTCTTCTGTCGGTCATAAAATCTATCGATCCCCCGGCCCACATGCGCCGCACCCACGGCTTGCCGGGGTAGTGCATGTTGTCGGTGCCATCTTTGATGAGGAGCTTCGTTGGTGGGGGAAAGAAGACGAGGTGGTATCCAGCAGGTAGCTCCCAGGGAGCTGATGACGGTTGCTTCGGAAGTGTGCAATTGACAGAGTCTGGGAGGTATGTTGACAATGCCGTCTCGAGAAGAAAATATGGGCTCGATTGGTGGTGGCTTAGTTTGTCGTAGATGAAGTTTGGAGGCTGGGATCTCAGACGCTTGATTTTACGCACGTCATCTGGGGGCGTGCCGGGGCCAAGGGTTGAATTGAGAGCGGAGGTTGTAATTCGGCGATGAAGTGCTCTTAATTTATCAAGCCCTTTGAGCCCAGACGCCATGGTCTTTTGTTGTGGGCGTCAATCCCCAAGGTGGTCGATTTACAGCATTACACAGACATTTGGGGTTCCGACGCCAGGAACCTGGGGAAATGGCTAGTGGTCCGTGCTTCCGCCAATCGATAGAACCCGTTCGAGGCCAAAAATGTCTGGTGGGATGAGCCATTCCAAGCCAAATCAAACCAATTCGATTACTACACTCACAATGGGCTCTGAAGCACAACGGGCTCGCGCCGCGGTCCTCGCGCGCGATACCAACGAGACGAAAATCCAGTTGGCCATCAACATCGATGGGGGTGCCTTTCCGGAGGGCATTGACGAGCGCCTCGTTGCGTCCCTGGAGGGCCATGCGAGCCAGGCCACGAAGAGCCAGACGATTAGCATAAACACGGGGATTGGGTTCTTGGACCACATGTTGCATGCGCTGGCCAAGCATGCTGGGTGGAGTTTGGCACTCAGGTGCCAGGGTGATCTACACAGTGAGTCTACACTGTCGGACAGACATGGCGGGGAGAAGCTAACATAACTTCACAGTCGATGATCACCACAGCGCAGAAGACGTCTGCATTGCCCTTGGCTCTGCCTTCAAAGAAGCCCTGGGTGCGCCCGTTGGCGTCGCCCGCTTCGGATCCGCATACTGCCCTCTTGACGAGGCACTGTCCCGCGCCGTTGTCGACCTCTCGAACAGACCCTACGCCATCATTGAGCTCGGCCTCAAGCGCGAGAAGATTGGAGACCTGAGCTGTGAGATGATTCCTCACTGCATGGAGAGCTTTGCCCAGGCGGCGAGGATCACCATCCACGTGGATTGCCTGCGGGGGTTCAATGACCACCACAGAGCGGAGAGTGCGTTCAAGGCGCTGGCTGTGGCATTACGGACTGCGACTTCAAAGGTTGCAGGGCGTGAAGGGGAGGTGCCAAGTACTAAGGGCACATTGAGCACTTAATTATCTACAGCACGATAAAAATGAACAGTCAAATCCATTGAAGTCTAACTTTTGCCTATGTAATCATGACCTTGAACCCATTTTCGCAGATAACTGGTCTGTCCAGCTGCCCAACCATCTCCAACTCTGTGCGGCTTTGTCAAGAAGTTCAAAAGCACCCTTAACAACGCCCTGAGGGTCGTGGAGCTTGCTTCCCTCGAACTCCACGAAGAATATATATTGGAATGGGCGAATCTTGCTTGGCCGACTATTAATACTGGTCAGGTTCAGCTGGTGCTTTTTAAAGCTGTCCAAAGCATCCGCGAGTGCCCCTGGAGATTTGTGATCAACCGTGAATGACACCAAGCTCTTCTCATGAGCTCCAGCTTGGGCGAATAGGCCTGCCTCGTCCACCTTGTCATTCTCTAGGCCCTTTCTCAAGACGAAGAATCGGGTAGTATTGTCCGTTGTATCCTCAATGTTTCTCGCAAGCACATCTAGCTTGTGAACAACCGATGCTGCTTCGCTTGCGATAGCGGCGCTCGTGCCAGTTGTGTCTGCCTTTACCAGCTCCGCCGCCTTGCTCGTAGAAGTAACATCGATCCTCTCAATGCCCTTGAGGTATGCCCCTAGGAATAGTTCGCACTGCCCGAAGGCCTGTGGGTGGGAATATATCCGTTGGATCTTTTCTAAGCTTGACAATGGTTTTGTCCGCGGCTTCAATGGCTGGGGCACAGCAGGAGTAGGTGTAGATGCGCCATCTGTCTCCTGTGGTAGAGAGCTCGACTTATGTCCTAAAAGACAGTGGTGGACATCGTGATATATCTCGCCGCATACTGATATGTCTGGGTATTGGAGCTCTCTGTCTGCGAACAGGTCGAGCGTGAAGACTACCGAGCCATTCGTGGAGTTTTCGAACGGGACAACACCTCGTGAGGTTTCTCCGGATTGAACAGACTCAAAAATATCTGCCTCGCTATAAGTATCCGGGGGCTATCTTCCAGTGCCTGGCTTAATACCTCTAATTGTCACCACAGGGACAAGTTCAAATTTGGCTTCGGGGAAACGCCCTAGTGCGGCCTGGGGAGCACGGCGTTAGCATTTACGTAGGTGCCACGGTGAAGTCAAATTGAACCTACCTGATGCGAATACGAGGACACCGGCCCAAGGAAGGCCACTCGTTCCTTTTTCATTGTTCAGTGTGTAGGTTTGGTTGCGATGTCCATATGAAAACTACCCCACCGATAGCGCAATCGGCGACTATCGACTATCGCGATAACAGGTGATTCACGGCCAAAATATGGGGTAAATCGTCCAGCGCACAAACGTTCACATAAAAGTCGGGCGGTTGAGGCGGTAGATAGCAATTGAATGGTGGATGTTGATCTTAGTATTTTTCGGGGAATGTGCACATATTATATTAATTTTTAGGGGGGGGTACAAGCAAGCATTGTTTTCATTGGCGGTTTGTGTAGCAGTCATGGTGAACTTTTTATTGGCAAGTTATGTCGGAATGATTCCACTGTCGTAGCAGCGGAAACCCAAGACTTGCTATATAATACGGGCTAATGATTCACAAAACAAGACGCCTGCAATCAAAACAAATTCATGGAGCAAGCGATCTTCATCCCAGTCATCCCAAGCCGTCGTAAACTTGCCAGTACCACCTATTAGAGTCGGAGGAGGTCCTATTAAGTCTGGCATACGTTAGCAGTGCGCGATATCTGTCGTTTCACAAGTAGGCCTACCTTTTTCAGCCTGTTTACTGTCATCTTAAGCCAACATCATGGAGTGTAATGGACTGGGCCGGACCACTGTGGCAACCGGCCCGTGGCCAGGATTGATGGAAACTTGACCTGCCGTCTGCTTCGTAGCAGGAGCGCGCGGCGGCAGGGCAGGCGATGACGGGGTTTCTGGTTTAGAGTCCTCGCTCACTGCGAGGGCATCAAACTGTCAATCTGGGGGGGCGAGTTAGTGTAGTTCATCGGAGTCCTAGAGCGGGGTACAAACCGTCATAGTAATCATCATCATCCTCGTCGACTTCTGCCAGCTGCTCGAAGTTGACCTTGTAACGAAGCAGACCGCCGATTCCACCGAATCCCTTGACGAACTGGTTGCCTTCGCTGGACCTATCGGAGACGAACTCAAGCGTGGTACCGAAGTCTCTGTACTTCTCGGCAATCCACTCAAGGAAGGACATCTGCTCAACGACTTCCATCTCTTGGCCAGTCTCCTTGTCCATGAATTGCTCTCTGTCGCTAGCCTCTTGCTTCTTCGTGGTGTGGACTGTGATGATGGTTCCATTGGAGTCCTTAAGAACCCAGCGGTTAATTTCCAAATTCTCAAAGACGATGAGGATCTCCACAGCTCCCAGCTCCAAAGCCTTGAGGGTATCTTCAATACCGTAGCAGACACGGCCAGTATCCTGACTGATCTCCTCGAAGTATTTGCCGATAAGCTTCTTCTCCTGGATGAACTTGACGTTGCTCAGCGTCTCGGCCGAGAGCTCAATGGCCTGGTTAAAGCCGTTCTCACCACCGTAAGAGACATCGACAACTTTGATAACCTTGACCTGGAGTCTTCCATCAAACAGATCGGACTGGTTCAAGTCGTTCTTGAAATCGGCGGAACCAGCCAAAATAATACCGGCAACGTTGACCTTATCGTTGGTGATGAAGTTCTGCACTGCCAATTCTGCGACTTTACGCACGTAGTTGTGGCGCTTCTCCTCACGAAGACGGGCGAAACGGAGAGCGGACTGACCACCACGACCGTGCTTCTTGGGAAGATCGACGGAGAACTTGTGGACAACGTCCCTGGTGTTGCCACTCAGGGTACCAAACAGGGCTCCGTTACCATCCATAATAATGAATCCGAACTTTTGGTCATCCTCGAGCAACTCCGCGAGAGCTTCCGTGTGGAATTTGTTGTCGCAAAGATACAGGGAGGTGTTGATAGGCCTGAAAGGCTCGAAATCGATGTTGACCTTCCTTTCCTTTCCTTCAGATGTCAAGATTTCACCACAGTACACGACCAATCCATTCGGCGGAACCTTGTTGTAAAGCTTCAGCCTTTGCTGAGTGGACGTAATGGCTGACAGAACAGACTGCCTGTTGACACGCGATTTGATGTTGGAAGCAGTTCCCTGGGAGATTGTTAGCATGCAGTTGGACATGATAGTGGCGAGGTCAAGCATACATATTCTTCAGCCAACATCTTTGCCGCACGCGAGACCTGATCCTTTGGAGCTGTTGTATTGTCAGAGATACAATCGATTGTCAGAGAAGATCCAACGTACGGATAATCAGCGAAATCATAGAGGTTCCGTTTCCTCTGGCCGCTTCAAGACGCCTGATGAGCTTCTTGACCTTCCAGATCTCGATGTTCTTCTCGGCCTCGTTCGCCGCTGGGTCGGACATGATGTCGAAAAGGGTCCTTCAACCGCCGGAAGTAGGAGAGGGAAATTCGAGATTATGTGCGTAACAAAATCTCTATGGTAATCGCGATCGGATGCCGCGACTTTCAGAGTTGTTTTGATCGTGGATTGTGGCGTCGTCGGCCGCCTGGTGCAAATTATGTGGGACGCACCCAAGCGAGTGTGAAAGGTGGTTAAATGCTGCAAAAAAAGGGCTTCTATATCACGTGAAATTAGTTGGAGGGGTCAGGAACAACCCCGCAGCTGAACTGGCGGTCTCACCTCCAGTACCTGGCTTGTATAAAAACGGCGGATTCACTTTAGGTTGATTTGTTCATTCCTCGAGTCTCTCCTAATAAACTTTCTGTTTGTCGTGAAGGGCGGAGAGCCATTATATAAGGCTCTACAGGGATTTACAAGGGAAGCGCACAATAAGTGCTCTTTGGTGCTGATTCATGGCGTATATTGCCGTCATTGCAGCCCATGGGGGAATCTTTAAATAATGCAACTTGTGCCAGCGCAGAGCATACAAGCTAAGACGTTCACCGTCCCGAATTATTCTCTATACAGTAATACATGCAGCTTCAATTTCAAGTTTTCCCATTCAAACCCTCGGAGAATCTGTCCGAAATCGGAAAATATATCGACCGCTCGGCAATCTAGTGGTATCTAGTGAAATCCCATGACAGCATCGTTCATGGGTTTTCCCGCTCCATGTCTTCCAAGTCAGCCAATGATATCGCTCTATTAACGACGCTTAGTGGGGCAGCTCCCTTGCACTGATAAGGAGCAAGACCCTGTTTACATTGTCAAGTACAAGGGGATTGTATGCACTGTGAAGCTTCATATTGCATCTCGATAACGGAAAGAGCTGGGGGAAGCTTATTAGCAACTCATATAACTGATATTAATATCTTATCTTGGCTGCTGCTTGCCTACTCTCTCAGGCACTTGATGCCTCTTCCATAACTGATCTCTGATGCATCTACTCAACTAGATCAATCCTACTTCTCCTGTCACGGATTCCAACGCCGCCCGCCGCCATGAGCCGTAACCCACCAAATCCAACGAACTGGGACGACTACCAGTATGGAACGTCCTACAGATCTTCTGGCAGCTCAGCTGGCAGGAGAAGCGTCCGGTTCGATGCTGATAGCGAGAGGGATGTGTCCCCCAGCGACACTGGTGGGATGGACTCTGGTCTACGAAGACGTCGGTAAGTTCCAATGTGTAGAGTCATGGAGTAGCTTCAAACCCCAAGGACTGGACGTATCTATGGGCCTGTGTATAGAGGTCCCGTAGATGTGGTCGAGGATATCCTGCCTATCTGCTTGTTCGGCTTGAAGCTGCACGCGACCTGTGCCTTTGTGTTGCCTTCCGTTATTATAAGTTCATATATTGATGTTTCTATTGCAGGTCCTCGATAAACATGCACTTGAATGCAATCGGCGAATTTGGTGGCGTCAACTCTATAAACAACTTCGCCAGGAGTTGGCAGCGAGCCGCAGCATTCCACGAAGTCACACCCCAACGGCCATCTTTTATCTTGGCTTCCGATTCTGAGGAGCAACGATTCTCGCGATCCGATGTCGAACCTAGAATTGATGCCCGTACCTCCCTCCTTCAGCAGCATTTCTTGCACAGGGGTTCCGATGAAGCCGTACAGGACAGCGAAGATGCCGAGAGCAGCGCTGTTTCGCCCCTATTGCAGGGGGACGATGAGGCACGCAAGTCTCTGCGCGGCTCAGAATTTGGAAGCATAGCAGGAAGTCAAAGAGGAAGAGATTCTTTATTTCCGTTACCTGGAAGCTATGGAACCTCGTACGGCACTGTTCGCTCAATGGTTAGCGAGTCCTCAATGATACATGCGGGCCACATATGGCGTCAACAACAGGAGGCCGGTGATGGTCAGCCCGACGGAGACAGGCCGCCGCTTCTTGTCAAGGAAGTTGAGCAGGATGGGAAAATCGTTTTGGTTATTGACGGTCAATCCACTTTACCACAGACAGTCTTCAATTCAACCAATGTTCTCATTGGCGTTGGTATTCTCTCTTTACCGCTAGGCATGAAATATGCTGGTTGGCTCTGTGGAACCATATTTCTTGCTGCAGCGGCGTTGGTTACTGGGTATACAGCTAAACTCCTCGCAAAATGCATGGACGTCGATGCAAGCCTGATCACGTTTGCCGACCTTGCATTCATATCTGTATGTGGTTCAAATCTCGCCATCACTTCTAATACGTGCTAACATCCTCACAGTTTGGCCATAGAGCCCGAATCGCCACTGGAATTCTTTTCTCGATTGAGCTTCTAGCCGCTTGTGTGGCACTGATTGTGCTATTTGCAGAGACTCTGGATCTTTTAATACCGGGAGTCGGTGTTGTGGAATGGAAGATCATATGTGGATTTTTGATGATACCCCTGAATTTCGTTCCTTTGCGTTTGCTTAGCTTCAGCAGCATCTTGGGAATTTTTTCCTGCTTCTGCAGTAAGTTAGCCATGAGAGTGGGAGGTGAGTCTCATTCTCTGAAACTAACGGTGCAATAGTTGTTCTGATTGTTTTCATCGATGGCTTTATTAAGCCGGAGACCCCTGGATCGCTCCTACAACCTGCGCAGACGTTTATGTTCCCCAATAATTGGCTAACGCTGCCAATTTCTCTGGGGCTTCTCATCTGTATGAATGAACCATTGCTTCTTGATAGATATTTGCTAACCGTTCTAGCACCCTTCGGAGGTCACGCAATCTTTCCCTCGTTAGTATAGTCCTACCTTCTTCGTTTGGGTATAACTAACCAGCCCTCAGGATATACCGTGATATGAGGCATCCTCACCGATATGGAACGGCCCTCAAGGTCACATTCTCGTTCACTGTAAGTCTGCAGAGTATAACCCAGAGAAGTGTTGCTTCAAAGCTGACTTAGTCTTCAGTATTTACTCGATGCCCTCACAGCAACTGCCGGCTACCTCATGTACGGCGATGGTGTCCTCGACTCCATTACTAACAACATAATACGAACCAGTGGATACCCCCAGTCGTTAACTGTTCTTCTTTGCATATTCATCGCCATTATCCCACTCACGAAATTGCCTCTAAACGCCAGACCTATTGTCGCAACTCTCGAAGCACTCACCGGTCTCGATGTACGTACAGTCCCTGGCGAAGACGCATTGGTCGGCTGCTCCAAGTTTGGCCGCGGCATCCAGAAGGTCGCGATACGGGTCGTAGTGATCGTTTCCTTTGTCTTCTTGGCAGTTGTTTTCCCTGCATTTGATAGCATCATGGCGTTTATGGGCTCCTGTCTTTGCTTTATGATCTGTGTCATCCTTCCGCTGCTATTCCATCTCCGGATATTTGGGGACAAGATCCCGCGGGCAGAGAGGATTTTGAATTGGGTTTTGATTGTTATTTCGTCGATCCTTGCGATTATTGGGACGGTTTTTGCGTTCTTGCCGAAGTCTTGGATTGGAGCGGAGTGAGCAAGAGTCTTGCATTTTGGTTTGCTGATATTTTTGGTTTCGTACGTCTGTTCTGGTTAATTCGGTTGGCTATCTGCAGCATTTTCGAGGGGTTGGGCTTGTTAGAGAATTGTAACATATATCATCTCGTTACAGTACATGTATGGCGTATGCCGTCGAATATATACAATTTTGTTCCGTCAGGCAACATTTGATCTAGTAAATTTCATGGCGAATAGCCCAACATAAATATTCATGGTCATTTCACGAAGAATCTCATATCTATAAAGCCCATTTGAGAAATCTGTTTCGTTTACACTAGCAGCAACCTCTCAGCACTTGATCAGCTGTGCGATAGTATTTAATCCTCCCTCCTCTGACATCCATCACTTCAAAATAATAGCAAAATTATTCCTCGCCCCTCCAGCCCGGACTTCAACCTTCTTGAAAGGCTCCCGCTTAGCCTTTGGCGTCAGATCCACCGCCCGCCACAAGTAATACACCAACTTGTTCGACAACTTCTTGTGCACCTTGGCATAGCCTAGACTGCCCAGTATGGCCTCCAGCTTCGCCTCATCCATGTACCGAGAATTCGACACACACGGTGCCGGCAAGACTAAGAATAGTGCCGGGAACACGGTCTGCAGCTCTTCTTCGCTCTCCCCAAGTGGGGTCCGCAAGAATTGCAGTGTCCTCTTCAACATCTCCCCTCTAGCAATAGCGTCCGGC
The DNA here is from genome assembly GCA_000750755.1 of Pseudogymnoascus sp. VKM F-4513 (FW-928). Taxonomy (NCBI): domain Eukaryota; kingdom Fungi; phylum Ascomycota; class Leotiomycetes; order Thelebolales; family Thelebolaceae; genus Pseudogymnoascus; species Pseudogymnoascus sp. VKM F-4513 (FW-928). The sequence goes on from JPJW01001040.1 coordinate 34,101, forward strand.
ACATAATTGAGCACCAAGCTCAGACTAATGATTTCAAACTTCTCATTCGATAGTTTTGGCAGCGGCCTCTCCATGAAATCTTGCTGCGTAATTCCTGTTGCCTGGCTATTCAAATCGATGCGCTCAATGTCAAAGACTCCACTTCGCGAGCAGGCATTGGTAGTGCTCAGCGCGCCCACCTCCAGCAGACGTAACTTCTGCTCTCCCGTTCTCGTTTTGAGGGATGGCACGATTGGTTTCAACCAATCCATCAATATCTTGCTGCTGTCTCCGCCGCGCTCACTTCCTTGGCCTATCAAGCTTGCCGTCTGGTACTTTTCAATTCCTCCTTGTTTCGCGATCTGTCGCTCCAGATCTGCGACTTTGATGGCATCTCCGGCTTTTTGAGCTATGGCCTTTTGCTTCTCGAGGGTGTGGTGTGCGCGGATGAGGGTGCGAGTTGCTTTGCTGGAGAGGGATGGTGGTGGCTTGACAGTTGGTGGTCTGCCATGGGATAAGCTTTTTGGCTTACCACTCTTCTTCTTCGAGACTGCCATGCACGCTTTGGGGTCGCCAAGTTTAAACTTGACGTTGACGCTGTCCTGAAAGGTGGCTAGTAATTGCAGCGTATGATTTGTGCGTGTTAATGACTTTACTCGTCGGCGATATCAGTTCTCTCCCAATCGAAACCCCACTGAGCGTCGCGAATTAAATAATGGGCGGTGAGTCTGGCAGAATAACCGTTTACAACACTAGCTCCAAAGACGATAAGAAACCTGAGGTGTTCGCTTACAGTAGTGCATGGGGTCACTAGCGCGCACACAGAATTTCCGACTAAGCGCAAAATCACGGCCGCACTGCAGATATCTTCTGACCTTCAAGCTTCTCTTTCGACCACAACGAATCCGACAAACTTCGACAAAATGGCCCCTCCTTCCAAGACTGGTATGCGATGACACTTCCATCTATTTCACACAAGGCGGCTATGCACACTGGCAATGCGATGAGCCCGACTCTCGACGCCCGATAGGAGCGAAATACTTTTTTCGAAATGGAAAAATACATGTTTTTATAAACAGACTTTTATCGGGCGTCGAAGAGGAGGGACACACAATGCACACAAGCAGTAGCAGCTATTGCGAGTTCACAAGAGCGAATGCTGATGCGTTGTAACTAGGTGGTGCCTCTAAGGCCGGCAAGGGCAACAAGAAGGCCAACGAGGCCGCGAAGGCCGCTCTCAAGGGCGTAAGTATTTCCTCTTCTCGTTCGCGCAACAGCATCCTAGGACCACGGCGCTGACAATGGACAACAGGTGCACTCCCACAAGGCCCGCAAGGTCCGTCTCTCGACGACCTTCCACCGCCCCAAGACCCTCATCCTCTCGCGCTCGCCCAAGTACCCCCGCAAGAGCATTCCTCACCAGCCCCGCCTCGATGAGCACCAGGTCATCATCCACCCTCTCAACACCGAGAGCGCGATGAAGAAGATTGAGGAGAACAACACCCTCGTCTTCATTGTCAACATCAAGGCCAACAAGCGCCAGATCAAGGAGGCTCTTAAGAAGCTCTACGATATTGACACCGTCAAGATCAACACCCTTGTCCGGTATGTTTAATTTACTCCAATTCACCCCGTAAGGACTAGACTAATTGAATACCCAGCCCCGATGGATCCAAGAAGGCCTTCGCTCGCCTGACCCCAGATGTCGATGCTCTCGACATCGCCGCCACCAAGCTCGCCATCGTCTAAACGTTGCCGGTCTTCGGTTGTGGTTTTTTTTGCAATGGGCATTGGAGGGATTATGAGATTTGTTCGGGCAATTCAGGCTGGAGGATCTTCTCGTGGCTACGAGAGATCTTTCCAAATTTTAAAGCGGGATTTTGCTATCGAAAGGGCAATTGTTACCCAGGCGTTTCTTCTCCGTGGGAGGGGATGAATGAAGATCAAATTCAAACAAGACTTGCAAAAACCTAATATGTACTTCGACTGTGTTATGGGAGTGATGTGAATGTGATTTTTGTGTGTTTGAAGCATGTAATATCTTGTGGAGGCCGGTGGGAGTAGGATGGGCCAAACAACTATTCAGCCTGGATCATGTTGGCATATATCTACCTCCTACGGCTGATTTATACCCATTTGTGATGCAATCCTCTCCATTCGATCATCAAATCTATTCATCCCAGAGTGGAACATCCTCTCCTTCCCATGCTATGCCATAAAAATACACACCCTCCCCCGATCCCATCCATCCAGTCCGTCTATATCAAAACACTCCCTCCCCCAATCCCCCATAGTAGTAATACACCCACTCAATTCTTCATCCCATACAATCTCTCATCCCCAATCCCTCATCCCCGATCACACCATCACACTCATCCCCTTACTGCCCCCTCATCCCCTCAAGCTGCTTAATAACCAAGAAATTCGCATCCAAGAAGCGATCCACACAGTTCCTCGCACACGTCTCCTCGCTCTTATCCAGCTTGCCGCTCTTGATGCTGCCCGTCACGCACTTGGTCCAGCAGATGTCTGTGAGGTTGTGGACGGCTGGGGGGTCGTTAGCTTGTGCCTTTCTCCAATTCGGCGTGGGCGGGATGTGAGGAGGGGGTAGGGTAGATGGAGTCGGAGGTGGAGGCGGAGGGGAAAGGGGAGGGATGGGGGAAACATACACTGCTGCAACTTGCTCTTCTGCGTCTCGTTCTGGATGAACTGCTGCAGCTCCTGCTTATCGCGCTGGGTCAAGCTGTTGACGTCGAATTCTCCGTTGGCGTCCATTATGTCTTTCGGTTTTCGTGGATTGAGTTTGGTTGGTAAGGTAGGTGGTTGGAATTGAGGCAATGGCTTGGAGTCGTGTGGTTTGTGTTTTTTGTATGATGTCGGGTGTTCCCAGGCACAAATTGTCGGTATGACGGGGTTGGCTGCCGGAGGTGGTAAGAATTATATTTCGGTCACGTGCTGGGGTGGACAGGGATGTTGGTATGATGGTCAACGCAGGATGGACGATAGGAGTACAGTTAAAAATCACAAAGTCAATCCAATCCGTAAGTGGAAAAAAAGGGTAGGCTCATATAATCCAATTAATTATTCAAAGCAGCTGACACTATCTATCATCTCCAAACTATTTCCCCATCTCTTGTAATTAAAACCCTCCTCCGAAAAGGGGGGGGCTACATCAAACAAACTTAAGTTCTTTTGAGTTTTTCGAACAATGTAGGGAGATATAGAAAACGAAACTCATCCATCCACGTACACACACACCAAAGAAAAATGCGCGCTGTTCCGTAAACACATAAATCCAAAGCTTGTTTGCCAGTCATGTCATGCATGCCATGCCGTCGCGAAGATCGTAACCGTAGCAGTCATAGCCATACGTAAACTTTCTTGACCCAAACACAAAGGATCAGATGAAGCGCATCCGTTTCGCCAGAGCGAGGGAGAGTATGACAATGACGAAGAGTGATGCGAGGATAGTGAAGAAGGGAATCAGATTATCGCCATCCATGAAGGGGACTTTGACGTTCATCCCGAAGAGACCGCATACCAAGTTGAGCGGGACAAGGATGGACGCCACGACTGTGATCTTGCTCAGGACCTTGTTGGAGTTTGTGCCCTGGGTGATATTGTCAATCGAGAGCTGAGCGAGGTAATTGCTGTGGGAGCGGCTGAGCATCTTTTCGAAGTGTCCCAGGTTAGACATCATGGTGACGACGTGGTCCTGGATGTCACCCAGGTAGAGACCAATGTCCATGCGCGGGGTGACGTTGTAGTTCTCGTTGCAGCGCTTGGTGAAGCCGCGGAGGACGTCGGCTTTGCCGCCGAGGAGCTTCATCAGCGCCATGACGGTCTTGCGGACGTTGCCGATGGTGCGCAGGAAGTCGTGCATGTCGTCTGTGCGCGCAATGAAGACTTGGTCCTCGATGTTGTCGGTTTCGGCTTCGATTTGGTTGATTAGAGGGGCGAACGAGTCGACGATGTCATCACTGGGTGGGTTAGTTGGTATTCATTGATGGACAGGTGCTGTTAAACTTACATGAGCGCGTAGCAAATCCAATCACTGCTAAGAGCGACATAGTCCTTCAGAGCTGTAATTCTCTTGCGGACAACTCCAACGTGGCGATTGGGAGCGAAGCTGAAGCTCAGCGTGCCCTCGCGGAAGACGATAACGTAGACGTTGAAAGGGTCAAGCTCGGTAGCGCCACCGCCATCTTCATTCGTGATGGTATTGAACGAGCGGAAGCACGCAAAGTAGTAAGCGGGGAACAGCTCAATCTTCTCGCGAGTCTCCTGCTTTTCGATATCTTCCATGGTCAGGGGATGGATCTGGAAGGCTTTGCAGATGGCGCGGATTTCTTCCTCGGTGGGGTTGCTCAGGTTCAGCCACCACACGCCGTCGTCATCGCTCTCGGGGAGATAGAAGAGGTTGCGGACATCTTCGCCTGGCATGATCAGGTCGCCGAATTCAGCGGCGTGGATTGTGGACTCCCATGCCGACGAGAAGAAGCTGAAGCGGTTTCCATCGTAGTGTTCAGCCGTTGGCTTGCCGAGCTTCTCGTCGAGAATGTCATCCATCTCCTTCTTCTCGGGGATGGAGACAGAGTCGTCGGCGATGGCAGACTTGGAAATGCTCGCGGAAGATCTGAGATCCTTGAAGGCAGTTCGCGGAGCAGGCTGGTTCTTTGGCGGGGTGTGATCACGCTCCTCTTCAGCAATGAAGTTCTCGAGGAAGTCGAAGTCAATATACAGCTTCCTCTTGTCACGCGGGAAGTTGGCCGTGGACTGCGGAAAGCAGACATCCTCTGCAGCAGAGCTGTGGATGGAATCAGCGATGCTGAGACCATCCGTCTCGTTAGTGTATCGTCGGCTGCGATGGCTGGCCTTGCTGACGCGCGAGGTCGTGCGGTGGAGGGATCGGTCATCGCCGAGCTTCTTTTGGGCAGCTTCGACGGAGTGATCGCGCTCTCGTCTGCGAGCAGCTGCGAACGCTTTCACCGAGTTTGGCGGCGACATAGCTCTGGAATCAGCTGTTGGCCTGCGGCTACGCTGCTGCGTTGGTGATACTCCCTCTCCATCGTCGATAGCGTTCTCATAGTCGCGGGTATTGGTCCGAGTACGAGTCAACGCATCGTCAACCCAGGCTAGGTCTGTCCCGGATTCGTTCATCGCTTGAGCTCCATACAAGGTGTCAATCGTGCCTCGTCTGGATCGCTGTGGCCTCTGCACAGAGGCCATCTGGTGGCGATGGTCGTCAAGCTCAGGCACAGGAGTGCTGTACCGCGTATCGTCGCGGTGCATCTCGTAAACGTCCTCCTCGTCCGACATATTGACTGCTGTTTCGGTCTTAATTTTGCCTAGTCTCCTGTTTTTCTCGTCTCCGTCTCTTATCTTCGTATTCCCCTATATTTCCCCTTCTTTCTCTCCTTTCCTCTCCTTTCCAAGGCGGGTCGCAGCGACCGCCCCTATTGCGTAGGTGACAATGTGAGAGTTGTCTCCCCGCACAGGTCGTCCCTGAGCGTCGAAGTCGTTTAGGGCGCCAGCTTATCGTTCCCTACCCCTTGCGGTAGGATGCTCGAGTTGTCGGTCGTATGCAGAGTTGGTTTGTGGTGTCGTCTTCGCTCGGATAATCCAATTACGGAGGCTTCTTGTCACCTCCGCAGTAGGCCCAGGACTTTGGGCCGAGGAGCGGACGGATGAAGGAAAACTTGAGGAGTACGGGTCCCGCCAATTTGGTGGTTTTCGATATGGAAGGCTGCCGAGGCGCCGGTAGTCAACTGGTAAGTGCGTTTGAAAGAGCGACGGAACTCAAGCCACCCAGATCAGAATCCCTAGGAGATAGTATGGTGGCGTTTCTTTAAAGGTGTCGGTGTTGTATGGTGGAAGTGGTGACTATTGTCAAACGGACTGCTGTATTATCGCAGTGTGCAAAGGGCTGAATGACGTATCGGATATGGCGAAGCTAGATGTTGCTTGCACGATGAATATTTATTTAACGGCGGTTCAGAAGGACTCTGAGTTGCGTATGTCTGTAGTTCGTAGGTTTTGAGGTTGTTGCTGCGTAACAAAAGTTTTGCAGTGGTGGCTATTGTTGTGGTAGTAGACAGTCAGAGGCGGGATGTGAATTGGTTTTGTCTGGTGAAAGATCTTCGGCAAATGAAGGCCCGAACGGGGACACAAGAAGACCAGCCAAGGTTTTCTTTAAAGAGTGAAATATGATTGGACGAGGAGAGGTTTGATGGTGGGGGTTCCACAGCGGCAAAAGTTTAGTTTACTCTATAGTAGTGTATAGTATAGTAGGGTATAGTAGAGTATACGAGTAGTAGAGTATAGTACTAAATAGTACTGTATGGTACTCTGGGAGTACTTTGTATTGGGGGAATTTTGCTAGTTCTCCAGGTCCACGACCAGCCCTTTCCTAGGAATTAGTATGGGGAAAGTGGTCTGATAGTAGTGGGATAGAGGAGGAATAGAGGGAATAGAAGGCAGAGTAGGCTATGGGCTAGTGAAAAACATGTTATGCTGCGGCCAAAACAGTCATCGGTCTAGGAGTAACGACGCTATGCAATACGGCGGGGTCGCCGAGAGTACTCCTATTACAGTATAATCCTGGAAAAGGCCTGGAAGACTGGATCGTCAGGAGCCAACGTCAGTCAGTCAGTCAGTCTTTGTCTGTACGGCACTGATATCGGTCGACGCCGTGACAATACCAAATATATACGTACGTACAATAGCAGCCACCAGCCGTAATATCGAATGTGCCGTGTCCTACATCGGCAGTGACAGTGACAGTGCATCAACTAGCCTCCAGTTAAAGCATGGAACATCTATCCCCCTCCTCGCACTTTGAGGCATTTACACACCTCCTGAGCCGCGGGGGTGTGATAGCACAAGCACAATTAAGTAACAGCGGCTAGACCACTCGCCGCCGTATCATTCTTACATAAACAGCCTTTGCCATGTTTTATGGAAGAAGCTGCCAATTCTTCCTTGCATCCCGCTGCAGCCAGTAAAACCTGCATGTTGGGCCTCGATGAGCACACTTGCGCCTTGGCTGGTCGTACTATTGGTAGGACGACGACACGGGAACCCGCCGGTATCCTTCTGTACTGTACTTAGGTGATAAGCTCAGAGGAGTACTGCGAAACGATGTCGACGTTCTCACTCAGTCACGATTATATTGTAGTTCTGTAAGGTAAGAGCAATTAGAGAGTGCGTAAGAAACATCTTACATCAGCTTGCTGTCCTTACATGGCATAACCCTGCATTCCACTCCTGACAAGACGAAATGCTACCTTGGCCCTCAGACAGTTTCAGAAAAGTCGCAGTCGCGCAAGTGCCAAGACTACATCACGTGAAATGCGTGTGATCGTCACCACCGTCCCCAAAGGCCACCACATCAACTTCTGGCCTTGCTGCTTCAGCCTCGTTTGTGGCCTTGTTGATGCAAGGTGCTTTCTCGCTCTCTCTCTCTCTCGACAAAAGTTAGCACCCAACCAGGAACCAAGCCATGGCTGACCAGATCCTCGAGAAGGTTCGCGATGTGGTGGAGGGGCAGATTGTATGTTTTATCATTCTTTGTTAAGCTCCCTCGGGAGCGTCGAGTACAGAACAGAATGCTAACCAACATACCGCAGGACTTTGAGGGCCAGAGACTGGCAGAGGTGCTCGTCACGATCGTGTTGGGTGTAGTAGGGGTACGCGTATTCCGGCTCACTAATAAAGAATTCTACTAATTGGATTCACGTAGGCTATCGCGTTTGTTATTGGATTCGTACGCCAGGATATCACTCTGGCACTCTATGTTGGTCTCGCCGGGACCGCCCTCGCGTTCGTCATCGTTGTACCGCCGTGGCCTTTCTTCAACCGGAATCCCGTTCAGTGGCTACCAGCGGGTGGTGCACAGTCAGTTGGGTCGCAGCATGGGGCAGGAGGGATCGTGGTGGATGGGAAGCATGTTGCGACGTGATAGTTTTAGGGCAGGGAGGGGGAGTCAACGAGGTTATAGGGAGCAACAAATCAACAAAATATTTCCACCGCTCTTGTCTTCATTTTTTTGGTTATGTGTCTATGCCTAGTACTGATTAAACGCCATGTTCATGAGTTTCATTTGACGTCTGCGATATCCCCGTCGATATCCACGCCGGCCGCGTGCGGGCATCATCAGTTTCGTAAGCCCAAGATTGTATACCACCATCGTCAGTGTCGAATATGCAGTCCCGGACTGATATATTGCTTATCGTGCTATCGGGTGCAGCGCTCTAGCGACCGTACTTTTGGAACTCCCAGTCTCTGTTGTCCAGAGGGCAGACTTGTCGGGTCTTCAGCCAGCGGGAAATGCAGTGGAAGTGAAATGCGTGCTAGGCGGAATATTAGTTGATATTTGAAGGTAGTCTCGTGAAAAACTCACGTTGCAAATACCCCAAGCCACTGTGCACTCCTCACTCGTTGCCGATGCTTGGTTTGCTTGACATTCTATGCCTATTATTTGTCAGCTGGAAGTTCACAAGAGCCGGTCGAGGCAGCAACGTACATAGATCCATGATGTGGTTTCTGCAAATAGCGCAGTTGTCGACGACGATGTCCCATGCCCATAGAGCGACTGCGTTCCACTAATAGTTCCGTGTCAGCTTCAGAACCGTATAATGTGCGCCCACCAGACTTCCATACCTTCTTTACTTCGAAACGTTTCTTGCCATCTGCCCCTCCTTCTCCAGCTCCGGTCCTAGCCTTGGCGCCACCAGCTCTCTTGACGGGTCCCGCTCCCGAAGTTGTCGGTGCGTCAGTCATATCTACGTCTGCCATTGTGTCGTTGGTATCGAGCTCGAGATCGAGATCGAGATCGAGGGTATATTTATATGGTTGGTATGATGCGACCTTGCGGTTAACTCGAAGGTGGTGGTGTGGTTGAGTAGATTCGAGTATATTTTGGTCTAGACGTATAAGAGGCGAGGTCCTTGAGCTTCACAAGGATCAAAGACTCTAAACCTGTCGAGTCTCTTTCGGAACAAACGAATATGAATGAGTTGCACACTGAACCTCGAATATCGTGGTTCGTCCGGATAAGGCTGGAATCCCAGGATGATTAGACGCCGATGGAATATGCCGCGCCCTGTTTCCGTCGCCAAAACGAGTTTAGCGCAGCCTCTCCATTGTCGGCGGCGGCCTGACGAGTATGAGTTACCTTGACGTCGACCACTTTGTTGGCAGTCGTTCACCTCTTGCAACTCAACCTCCAACACATTCACCACCACTACCTACCGCAGTCGAAGAAATGACCATCTCACTTTCGCTTTCATTTCCTCACCTATACACAAGCACATCTTCGACCCAACAAAGCCCGACCGTCCGCGAACCACAACCTTCGATACATAAACCGCCACCAACGAAGTGCCGCTAAGCCACTCAAGAGCCTTGTCCAACACATCTCTTTCAGCGCCTACTCGACTGTCCGTCTAAGACCCATCTCGAACGTCTATATCAAGTACACTTTACCTCCTTCGACTGCATCAGAGACCGCTTATTTATCAGGTCCAGCATGTCGAACTTGACCCCGCAGATGGCCCGCCGCCATCGCCACAACCAGAGTGCCGACGTTTCTTCGTCCAGCGAAGCACCTCGCAATCCACAAAACCCTCACTTCTACAACAACCAAGTCCATGCAGATACCTCACGTTCGTCGACAAACTACGGACAACCAACGACGCCGCCCAGAACGCCACAGAAGGCCCCAAACGGCAAGTCTGACAAGACTCCAGGGGCCAATATGGGTCCTGGAAGCAGCGCAAAGCCTAAATCTAGAGGCAATAACCGTGCGAAGAATGCCGCTGTTACCCCAGCTGCCGCAAGGGCGAAGCCGATCCAAAACGCGGGCCATCAGCATCAGTCGGTCTCCAAACCCATCTCGACACCAAACGCCGCGGCTTATGCAGGCCCGACCTTTCATGCCTCCCCCGCACCATCGGCTTTGCCTATGCCTAGCTTCTTTTCGAAGTCGGTTCCTGAATCACCAAGCATCAAGGTCTCCGATTCGAGGGCCGATGAGAGCAATGCTAGCTCCAGTGACTCATCGCCTCCCCCTATCATCAAAGCTCGGATTGCCGAACAACGACAAAAGGAGTCACCATTGGACTTCTTTTTCAATGCAGATAGAGAGGAGAAAGCCAGAGCCCGCAGCGCCAATTCAGCTGTAGGGCCATTCCAGCCCCCAGCCGGCCCGCCGCCAAATGAATACAGAACGCCTGCCGCAAATACCCAGGGCCGCAACAACCCGAAATTCGCAGGTGGCTCCGCTAGTAGCATGTTTGCTATGGAATTAGACGGCACTCCGGGAAAACCATACGGTCCCGCCTTTTCCACGCCTTACAGCGAGCGAATCAACGCTGCTCGATCAACTCCATCTCTTGTGAATTCGCCATCAGCAAGTGCCACCGAGCAGCAGAAGACCACGGACCGCTCAGAAGCTTTAAAGTCATTTTTATTCTCGGGCCAAAAGCAAGCACAACCGGCACAAGCGAATGGTCGTGCTCCAGAGCCCCCTTATGGAGGACAGCAGTCGCCAACTCCTAACCGCACGGCCGTACAACCATCTTCCCCATCCGGGCCTCGCACCAACTCGTACTCTTCTCCTCAGCAACAGCGCCACAACGGGTTCCCCTACATGAATGACATGCCCGGTTACGGCAGCGTAGGCAGGAACACTCCTCGCTCCTCCGGCCTCCGTCAAGAGGTCACACCCACCAAGACACCCCCGGAGAGGATGGACGGCTCCGTCTTCCAAAACTCCCCGTCTTATAATTCCAAAGAGAATTCCGCGTCGCGCCGCAATGTCGCGGGAAGCAATCTGGCATTTAACCAGGCACCACCTCCCAACGCGGTTGCCTCGCCACCTGTACCTACACCATCGAACATCAATAATACGGATATACGAACCATGGAAGATAGCCTGCGTCGCATGCTCAAACTCGAACCTTCAGGCGTCGGAGACCCCGGGATCCCAGTAGCGCCCAGCCCGCACTATTAGAGGCGTGCTGGCAGGCCGGCTTTGCTCCTCTTTTTGCAGCGGTTCGGTCACTAGGCGTTTTGTATTGGGGGGGTAAAGAATCTGTGGCGGCCTGTTTACTTACGGAGGCCGCGACTTATTAATATCAACTACTTTATCCTTCCATTTCTGTGGTTATTTGCATGAGGCTTCGTGATTGTGACACTGATGAATATTAATATTCAATAAAAACTCGCTAATAATATTAAAATCGCTGAATTCGAATAGAATGGTATCACTCCTCAAGAACTAGACAAACCCACCAACCACGTTCACAGGCCAGAGAGCATATCGAATTCAGTTTGATTCAAGACAACGCTTCGCATGATTTTATGCTCGCTGTTTTACCATGACCAGCAGGCTCGTATCTAATGGCCGAAAACTCCGCATCCCATAAAACTCCACCAATGCTATACCCAAATACCACTCCGAGATCCCAAATGCTAACTCACGTAAAATCCGCCCTGCGGCCACGCCAATCACCTCCCCTCCGCCCCAGCCAACGGCGCCAACACTGGTGCTACCGGTGGCACATCAATCTCCCCCGCGGTCTCCTCCGCCTCAGCTGCCCTTCCCTCAATCAACCTCCGCCACCATCCCGGCGGGTCCAGCGGCTTATACCCGCCATGGAGCGGGGGATACACATCGGTGAAGAAGTACCACACATGCCCCACAACAACGCCCATAATCTCATCCTTCGGTATGGTGCCATGCAGCACAAAGCTAAACCCCATCAGCACCCACGGCAGATACGGGGCGGTGAAGACCAGCAGCCCCAGGAACGAGAGCTGGGTATCCGGGTTGCGGCGCGACCAGATGTAGACGAGGACGCTGGAGAGGGGGTGGCCGAGGAAGATCATGGAGACGAGGGGGGAGAGGGCGACGAGAAAGACGCAGGAGTAGAGGAGGAGCCAGGAGAAGTGGGCGGGGGAGCGGCCGGAGGATTCTTCGAGGAGGCGGGAGTAGCGCTGCATGAAGAAGACGTGGAAGACGAGGTCGAGGGAGAGGGGGCCGAAGTAGAGGAAGGTGCTTGCGAGGCGCCAGAGCTGGGGAAGGGGAGTTAGCTTGTGTATCTGTGTTTGTGTGTGGTGGGATGGGAGTTGGGGGTTGTGGGTTGTGGGGGTAGCAAGGATGTTGGAGCTTACCTGGTGCTTGTAGAAGACGGCGTTGAAGCTGTAAAAGAGCTTAAGCGGGCTGACGATGTCGCATTGGACGAGGACGCTGGTGAGGACTGTTGCGGTGGTCCAGAGACGTGTGCACACGGGCATTTCCCAGAACCATGCCTCGAGGGGGAAGCCGGCTTGTCCGCCGAGTCCTCCATCCCCGCCACCCATCATTTGGTCCATGGTAAGCGGTGTCGACTGATAATGTGGCGATTTCGGGGTGCGGATTCAGCTACTGATGCTTGGGGTCGTGCTGTTGGATCAGCAGAGCATTTGGCGCAATGAATGAGGGTGTTTGTAATATATATCGTCCGTGGTCTTTGTTGTTATATGTGTTTGTTCAAGGGAAGGGTGGTGAGACTGGATCTGATAGAGCTGTCCTTTATCTGGCGTCTAGAAGATAGTGGCGTTTGCCCACTTGTGGATGATGGGGTAGCGGGACGCACAGCCACAGGGACGGACGCATTGCATTGATCCCTGTCGAGTGGGGCAAACGCCACGGGAGCATTGGAATCCACTTCACACGAAATCGCGTCAATCAACACAACGAAACCCCGAACTCTATCTCGATTTCGCGATCTCTCCACCACCACAGCACTCAACACAGTTACGGAGTACAATTCGAGTTTGCCTACGCTACATATACGATAACCACAACAAATACTCAAACGACCGGCCCCATTGCCGCATTTACCAACGCGTTTTCTCGGCCCAACCTCTCCACTACAAAGGGCCTGCGACAGGTCACATCACGATCACCCACCAGCACGCTCCCTCCAACCTCACAAGACACAAACCACACTCACGATGTCCCAAGCGCTCGCGCGGCGCGAGTACTACCACTCCAGCGGGGGGATCCGCAAATCCTACAGCGGCAAAACTACCGCCACCACCGCCTCAAAGCGCATGTCCTTCAGCGCAGTCGAGCCCGGCGACCCCATCCCACAGCGCAAAAGGCGTCGCTACCGCCCCGGCACCGTGGCACTACAAGAAATCCGGCGATACCAGCGCACGACCGACCTTCTGATGCTGAAGCTCCCCTTCTCGCGGCTGGTGCGCGAGATTGCGATGACGCTCGTGCCGAGGAACCAGGAACTGAGGTGGCAGAGCCAGGCGATTCAGGCGCTGCAGGAGGCGGCGGAGGCGTTCTTGGTGCATCTGTTTGAGGATACGAATTTGTGCGCGCTGCATGCGAAGAGGGTCACGATTCAACCGAAGGATTTGCAGTTGGCAAGGAGGGTGAGGGGGATGTGGGGGGGCTTGGGTTAGGAGACGAGGGAAGAGGATGGCTTCATGTATATGCTTGGGTGCGGAGTTCTGTATTATTGGGAGTTTGGACTATTGTATTTCGGCGCTGTATGGGCTGGGGTTCTGGAGGGGTGGCTTATATGGGGGGTTACTGGGTAATAAGCCTACGCTTGTCATAACACATCAATGTTAATATCACTTGTCAAAGACATTCAGAGGGCGCTTAGGCTGAGGATGAAGTGTTGATACTTCACTGTGATCATCAATAAGCTACATGATCCATTGCACAATCTCCATTGCCGCCGAGTGATGTTCCAAAGCTTCCCGCGCTTAACCCTTCGCTCCCTTAAAATGCAACACCAACAAAGGCGGCTATGTCCAAAAAAATCCAACAGGCTTCTTAAATCGCCTTCTCCCTTTCTTTCCCTTGCAATACAGTATACTCCCCCAATTACTCCGTCCCATCAATCCCTACTTTCAATCGTCACTGACCTCGAAATCGAACACGCCAAGTTTTGCTGTCAGCTCCGACACCGACCTCTCTCGTTTATGCGGCTTTGCCACTGGGCTACCATCGGCCCTGGGGTTATCATCCACGGACCTACCATCAAAGTATCCGTCTGTATGGCTCACCCTCTCGAATCTGGGTGTTGTATTTCGCATAACGGCATCCATAATAATCGAATCGCTCCCAGCAGTCGTCGGCCGCATAAGCTTGCTCATTTCCGCATTATCTTCATACATGCTCCTCGTTTCCAGGCCCTGGGCAATATTCAAGTTCCTCTGCAGTAGCTCTAGGAGGCGCTCATTTTGCTTCGACCACTTCGAATTCAAGATTTGTATTGCCTGGTCAATATCCTGCGCTGTGGGTAAGGGGTTCTCCTTAATATGGACTCCGAGTGTCGTCAGCGTTTTCCGAACCGCATGTTTCGCTCCACTCTCCCCTTTGGCAGCACTATGAGCTTCAGAGATGATCTGTCTCATGCGTTTGACAGCTTCGCTTTGATCATCTTGCATCAAGGGCAGACTGAGAACGGTAAAATTATTGGCCAGAGCATTGACAAGAACCGTGAACCCCTGGAGGTTAATATTGTTGTGCTCGCAGTATATATGGGTGATGGTATCATTGCCTTCGAGGACGGAAGAAAGGGTGTTAGCGCCTTCGAGGCCGAGGTTTTGGTATTCGAGTTTGAGAACTTTGAGGGATCTGTTCTTCTTCAACCCCGTCAGAGCATAGTTAAGCCCAATTCCAAAGCGTGCAATTTCAAGATGCGCGTACTCTCCAGAGATATCCAGCTCTTCAAGGGTGGTGTTTTCTTCGAATACACGTTGTAGAGCTATGCATGTATCCTCTCCGGCATCGTATGGAAGTGACGCTTTCGAGATATCCAGGCATTTGATCGTAGTGTTTTCCCGCAGTGCCTCCAAAAGCTGTCTGAAGTGAGACTCAGATTGATATTCCACCATCCGCATGGTGACATGGGAAGGTGTGAGGCAGTCTTTGATAGCCGAGGCAATATCGCTGTTGCCCTTCTCAAGTCTGTTTGCACTTATGTGGAGCTGCATATCTCTTGCTTCCCCTGGCACATGACACATAGTCCGCATGAGAATAGCCACCTGGGAACCAGTGAGATTACACTGATCCATTTGCAGCAGGCGAAGAGAGCTTGACATATCGCTATGAAGATAGGTTGAGATCGCATCGAGAGTTTGTTCATTTATCTAGGATGGTTAATGAGAGTGTTATGCTGCGAAGTGTAGAATTTACTTACTGGAACGCCCGTCAAGACGAGCTCTTGAAGCTTCCAGGCTAACATGACCTCGGCAGCTATCAAGGGCTCATCTCCAGACGTGCTTGTTACCCGTGATAGGTCAATTTTTCTAATTTGGGAGAATCGACTCATAGTTATGGGGAAATCTGCAAGATTCAGACGTCCCGGGTTGTCAGCAATGTTGATACACTCCAAGGTCGCATTTTGCTTCTCTAGGTTGTTCAAGAAAACTTGAAGGCCTCGGTCAGTCAACCCACACCGTGCGACCTCGAAGGACCTAAAACGGGACCGTCTATCGTGCAATGCGGGAGCAATCTCTTCCAGATCAGTTTCGCCAAGTTCGATGCCGCTGAAGACTATCCAGTCGACGTTTGTCAGTTGTGCCGAGCATAGGGGTAAAATCCCTGCCGCGATTTCACATCCCGGGTCTTTGGGTGCTCCCTCGTCTTCCTCGTATGTATCTCGTGGCCTTCTCCTCGGAAGAGTATCGCCAAAATTCATCCTCCGCGTTTTATATGTTTTCAAAGCCAAAGCCTGCACCTCCTGGTAAAGCAGAGACCTTCCATCAGGGACTATATCAAAATACTTCTTGATCGGAATCCCTGACCGAGACTTTAAGGCAATATGATCCTTTCCGTACTCGTCGACTGTCCCGTGGAGACAATCTAGATCTATCCCTGCAAAGGACATCGATTGGAAGGACTCATTGTACCGTAGTGCTCGAAATATTGCCAAAAGCTCATGTGTGCTGTATCGTCTTGAGTCGGAGGGCGGCAAGAGCTGAAATTCTGGCGAGTCTTCGACCTCATAGCCAATTGTATACCTGACGTTACTAGGATTGCAGCCATATGCAAGACAGTACGCGATTAACGTTCTATCAAACGCTCCATTGTCCTCGGTTGGTCCAAAATCGGCATCCGAATCATCAAGTACTTCTTTGGGCCCACTGTACAGGAAGGTATAGTCCAGCCACTGCGGCTTGAGGTAGAGTATTGACCTGAAGATATCCCGTCCAATATCCACACCTTGAAACGCCGCCAAGGAAATAGTAACCGCTTTCTCAAGAGGAAGGCGGAACCCCAGCTCCAAGGTGTCATCGCTGTTGTTTATTTCCATAGTCACCAGTGAAACCAAGCCGTAGCTGCTCTTCGATGCCTTGACGTTCATAGGACGCGATGGAGATTCAAGGAAATCAGGCAAGGAAATCAGATGGAGCAAGTTGATGCCTATCACAAGATAGCACGCAGTCGAGTTCAACTTGGAAAAGTCCTCGGAAGATTTGCCAGGTGCCTTGTTAGCTGGCCGCCGAACCACTCGATATATCTTGAAGTAATTCTCATCGTAGTCCTGCGATGCTTCAAGTAGGCGTCGGATATAGCTTATGGTCCGTGGAGGGAATGGCTCTTCGGCCATCAATTTCGATTTCTGGGCAGCAGCCCGGATAGAGGTGTGCCATAGATCTGCTTCTCGGGGGTCTTGCACCATAAGTTGGATCGAGCCGACACTACTTGTTGCCTCATCCAGGTATACGACTTCCGTTATGAAGTACGGCCTGCCGCCTTCAACCCTATATGCCGCCACAATCTGGTTCAGAAGAATCCCATTGTCTCCATCGGTGCTTGACCTAGAGTTCAAGGACTGAATTTCATGTAACGATCCGATCGAAGCCGTCGAGGAGTGCCTTGTTCCAGAGTACCGCCTATTTGCCCTCGATATCGTTGGGAACGCCTCCAGCGCTCTAGAAAGACTCTTGAACCTTATCAAGTGGGTATCTGTGAGGGCAAGATATTCTTTCTTCTTCCGAAACAAACCGATGGTTGTCTGCACCTGCCCATGATACAGGAGCTGCTGCCCGTCTTTGTGAAATGCAAATGCCATATCTTCAGATGAGATATCAATGGATTCCTTCTCGAATGCATCACTACTCGCCACGGATGCCTCATCCACAGACAAAATCGATTTCCTTCCAAGAGACCCAAATGTCGAACCAGGTCTGTACCTGTGCAGACGTTGCCGAGTTGAAGATGAAATTTGGGTTCCCCCACTACCAGAGGCCGGCGAACCATCTAGCTGTGAATCACGGCCCATAGGAGAGCTCTGGCGTGCAGGTGAATGGCTGAACCTCTTGCGTTCCGATTTGGCGTCATCTTTTTGTTTTGTGATCAGCGGTGTAAGAGAGGACAGCTTGGCCCTTGAGAACCGATTTGAGGAGGTCTGTGAGCCATTGCTTCCCCCTGAACTGGATACCATTGTTATATTAGGTTGGCATTAAGAGGATTTATAAACTAGGGTGGGACAATCCCTCGCGGCTGTGATGTTGCAACCAGAATACGGTCCGGCTGTCAGAGACATGCAATCCCTATGCTCTTACCCCCATACCATACATTCAGGAGGCAACGTGATGCAGAAATATAGAGTGTGGGGAACTCCAGACTGTTGGGCGTCCAGTCGGCGGGCAGCCTTGTGGCCACTGTCTCTGTGTGACTGGCCTAACGCTGTGAGCCACAGCTAGAGTCAGGGCAAAAGTGAAGCACAAACAACTATGACTGTTTGCCGTGTCGGATGCAGATGGCCTCAATTCGTTGGTGTCAGAAGGGGTTTGATTGACTACACGTCAAAGTTCTGCTGAGCTTCGCGTCCGGCGTCAAAGGATGGTACCGCGGTTCACCCGTCGTGGGTCTGTCTTGTCTCCGTCCAGGATTAAACCCACAATAGCTTAAGCAAGGGGAATCACACACCACCAGAGCTCGGTATAAAATTTGAATAAAGAGAGAACAAAGGGCCTGCCAGGGGGTGAATATCACAGTCACAAGAAGAGAGAACGAGGCATTTTTAGGGCGTAGTATGGACAAGAGGAGGCGTAGCTCGTATTTTTATGCCGCTCCGTTTGACCTTGGTGGGATGCGGAGATCTACGAGTGGGCCGGCACATGCAGTAGTAGACGATGGCCGATAAGATTTCAGCTGCTGTGTACCTTGAACGGGCGACAGGGGGCTGCACATCAATAGCATCATCGGTCACGTGATCCATGATATTTATAGACATGTACGGCCCGGCGGATACGAACAGCAGTGGTCAAGGAGACTCTCCTTTTAGTTTTCAGAATTTCCATTATAAGGAAACATACCAGAACCCGTGTTTCACGTATATAACTCTATAAAATAGCCCGTATACAACCCCATCGCGTGCATAGCCACGTTCATCACGGACCCTTGGCAGGACCCCAGAAGGCCCAGACTCCCCACCCTTCTCATACCACGTTTACTAATATCCACATTCGCCACAAGCATGCACTTTTACGTCAGATATTAACATATGTTTGTTATCTGCTATTGCTCTCATGTTCTGATCTAATGCTCCCTATTCTCCTGCTGACGTATAACTCCACCCATGCGCCAAAGCACACCGTCCTATGCCGCCGATAACACCTGGCCATCAATATGCGTAGAGAGCGCCTCCTGGTACGACGACAAAGGTCCCCCTATGTTCCCGATATAATATTTTGCGCCATGAGATAAATAAAAAGAAACGAAACGTGCCGCCTCCGTCAAACTCAGGTCTTAAGTTAGTAACCCGAGCATGGTTGATGGTGCCAGCATCCAATAATATGGAGGTTGAGTATATAAAGACTCCCGAAGTTGCAGTCGCCAAGTGTCCGCTTATTCCTTCTTGCCAGCAGCCGGATCCTCATCACTATCTTCGAACTCTTGGTCTCCGTCTGCGTCCTCGTCCTCGTCAAAGTCATCGTTCATCTCAGCATCCTCTCCCGAACTGTCGCTGCCGCCAAAGTCATCCTCGCCATCGCTTTCGGCCCAGAAAGCATCGTCGTCGTTGATCTTTGGCGGAGGAGCATCCACCAAGGTCGTGGGGAGAACGAAACCCTCAGGGATATCAGTCTTGCTCTTCTCAACGTCGTCATGAGCCCTGGCGATGTAGGCAGCACGATCGTTTCGGTATAGCACACCAGCGTCGACATTGGCGGGTGACGAGACCTCAGGGTCATCCATGAGCAGCAGAATAGAGCGGAGAACAGACTCAACACTCTGCACTGATGTCCAACGCTCTGTCGCCGACTCTCCCGACATCTCGTCCTCTCCAGCGGGGTGAAGGATCGATATGCAGATCTTGCCGTCGGGGTAGATGTTCGGGTGGTAGATGGGTCGCAAGAACTTAAAGGAAGGAGGAGACATGGGATAATTCGACGGGAAGGACATCTCAGCCTGCGGTGAAGTTGTTAGCTACCGCTCATATTCGTATGTTCATTCGTGATATTACATACTTTGAAGTAGCCGCCGTCGTAGTAACTGTCCGAGTTGACGACCATGAGGCCGACCGTCCATTTGAAGATGTTGGTTCCACCGCTGGGCTTCAAATGTTGTCAGCATATCGTTCGATGGTTTAGGGTTATAGGGTTGTAGGGTTAAGGGTCCATACCTCCACAGTGCACCATTTCTCCTTCTGTAGAGCCTGAAGCTCGTTCATGAGGCGAGTCTTTGCCATTTTGAATGCTGGAAACGCGAGAGTGAGGTCTTGCTGCAGATACAGTTGAGTTTGTGACAAAGTCAAAGCCGTACGCCGTGTGAAAGATCGAGTCTTGCCGTAAGAGTAACCGCCACCAAAGTGGCACCCAAAGTGAATTAGTTGGTTGGTCTGTCGAGAGAAGATCGAGGATGGAAGTCAAATCAGGTTGTCTCTTTTGTAAGAGCAACTTTGGCAAGCGAAAGAGTGACACGCGAGGGCAGATTTAGAACCGAATACTGAGGAAATCAAAAAGAGTCTGTAAAACACAATGAAGGTGAATCGTTTGAGGGTTCTGGAATCAGCAAGGCTACGTCAAATGGTCGAGTGGTCTGTGGCTGCTGCCCGAAACTGCTGACTACATGCGGGCTGCGACCAGCCTAATCGCTATCGGTGGGCCGAGTATCGACGGCCTCGCCGAATCAAACAGGGCAAACATAAACCCCGAGTCAACACAACTTCAGCCTCGCCAAGGCACTCCAGGTACTGCAAGGCACAGAACGCATGTAACAGATTCTAGGCGTTCTTGGACAATTTACGGTTCATCTACTCAAAATCAATACACACTCATCGAATAATTACATCCTATTCCTGAAGCAAATACATGCAGTATGAAGTTTCTTCGTCAATACTTCAACGCCCTAAAGAATGCGGCCCGCTCAGATTCTGACCAATAAAAACGCCACCGCCACCCTCTCCTGACAACGTTTTGCGCCCTAAAATGATGTATAATCCCAAATAAAACCATTAAGCACCGGTTACATAACCATGTTCTCCTTTCTATCCTTTGCCCTTCGCTTCTCTGCATTCCTCAAGTCCAGTCGTGCCTTCGCTGCTGCTGCCCTCTCCGGGTCTAGTGTTGTCCTTGATCTCGTGCTCGCCATACTTGACATTCTACTCGGTCTGCTTCCCTCTCCGTCTGCCAAAGATCGGGGGCGAACTGCAGCTGGCCTAGAGGTTTCTTGTGTGATGCTGTCCATGGTTGGTGGGAGTTCTGACACAGACTGCTTCTGAGATGGCGTTCGCCGCAACCCACGGCCTGAAAATGGCCCAGGTGGAATATCCCTCTTGGTAGAGTCCACGGCGAGTTTGGCGAATCGTTCACGTAAACTAAAATCCGATGCGGGCTGGCTGGTCTCAGGTAAATGCGAACCACTCTTATTATTCCCAATCTCCCCGAGTGCATCAGACTTTGACCTCTGATGTTTTGGTCCATCGAGAGAACTTTGAACACGGGCTGTTGCCGACCTTCGTCGTTGAAGGGTAGAGTCGGCGACAATTGGCTTTTCACGATCCTGTGGATCTTCGTAGATTTCGTATGGCATGCTAGCTTCTTCTGCCCTCTTTCGGGTATCCCCCATCTGAGGCATTTCGTACTGTCCTCTCAAGGCCCCATCTCGTAAAGTCGATTTGACCTGAGGTTTGGTTGCCTTGACGTCCCTATCATTCAAAACAGTGGCAGGTTTATCACCAGTCCCCTTTTCTGAGACCAGGGGGCTTCGTTCGACTCTCGATGCAGCGAGTTTCTCCTTCAGCGCAACTATCTCCTTTTTCAAGTCTAAAACTTGGTCGTGACGCCTCTTCAGGAGATGCTCCGCGTCTCCGCGTTGTGCTTTTGCCGATTCTTTGAGGTTATCGTACTTGGTCTGAAGGCTTTGTAGTAATTGTTCTCGATCATGGCTCAGCGATTCTGAATCTTGTCTACGTTTCTCTTTTTGGCTGAGTTTCTCGTTTGCTTTCTCCAGATCTCGAGACAATTTGGCATTTTCGTCACGAAGCTTCGATGCCTCCCTTTGTGACGTGGAAAGGTCTAGTCGCAGACGTTGCACTTCGCTCTTTAGGTCCCTTGCGGGCTTCTTAAGCTCTCCGTTTCCATCCTCTTGCTGCTGGTCTCGGTCCTTCAATACATCCCTAAACTCATCGACTTGGCTTCTATACTGGACCGCAAGCGCAGTCTGCTTAGCAAGGTTCTTCATCATGGTGGGCGAGTCATCTTCGATTCCATTCAAGCACCCCTCGGCAATTTGAGCGACCAGCTCAGCAATCCTATCTTCCATCTGCAATGCCCTCTTCTGTGCTTCCTTGAGCTTGCTTCCGAGATCAATCGCCTCTTCGTCCTTCTTCTTGGCATAAGATTTGGCCATTTGCTTGTATTTCACAAGCTTCGTCATCTGAGCCCTCGCATCCTCATTGTATTTTTCGTACTCCGATTTCCAATAGCGGCCCGACTGCGAATGTGGCTCATTGAGGTCGATGGTGACGTCTCCGTCGGAGTCGTCCATGTCTCTAGAATATGGCCTGGATTGGGTGTCCTCGTTTCGGAGTGAGCTTTCCATTATCTGAGGCGCCGTTAAGCCTGTCTTTATATCCAACTCCAGCAGCGATTGTGAAGTAGTATCCGGGTCCGAATTGCGCGTTTTCGACTCCTCCGTTCTCCTCCTCTTTGTATCCCTCACGTTCTCTAGTGTCTTCGTCAATGCAGTCCGCCTCAGTGACCTCCCATCTTGTTTTGCAGAAGCTCCATTCACAAAAGGGCTAGGGAATTTCCCTGGACACTCATCCGGAATACCACTGTTGCTGTTTTGTTTCGCCTCCTTGTCCTTGACAGTTGCGCCAAACGAGACCGATTTCCGACTCCTCGCTGTTCCTGGGGTCATCAAAATCCCTTTCGATGGGCTTGAAATATCTAGTTTCGGGTTTTGTTTTGGGGCCGGCATGTTTGTCGACTTGGCAATTTGCTCAAAGTAAGTGTCGTCGCTGGGTGGTGCAGGAGTGCCAAAGAGGGCACTTTTAAATGCTCTCGCTGCGAACACGGGGGCTGGGGTTTCGGGCGGTTCCTGGCCGTCTATCGGAGCTTTTTGTCAGTTTATTCGCCTGTTGTGAAAGGAATGGGCGAGTTTCTTTGTGACATACCCTCTCGACGCGTCTCCTCACCTGCTTTGCCTAGCCACCAACCGAGCATATTTCGCGTTTAAATTGTTTCTTTGTGTTTGTATCGCAAAGCGTGGCACATAGCCCACGGCAATTTGGAGACTTGAGGGGCGACGTGGTGGTATTTTCCCAAGTCGTGGTCGGTTTTGGCATCTTTTGTTTACTCTCGTGAACAGACAGGGATCGAGTTGGGGAGTCGCGGGTCGGGCCACACTAGCGCGAGGCACAATGCTAGCCTCGTGTGAGTGACAGTTCAGCCTCATATGGGCGCGTCATCGTGAAACACACATGCTGGAATTCAAGGGATTTATGGCAACGAACGCTTGTTCTGGCTGTTAGGCAGAAACCCTGCTATTTGTTCTTGCGTTTTTCTATATGGGCTTCCATTATCTGTTGATAACGATAAATAAATGTTAATATGGACATTTTCGGTTCTAGATTATAAAAGAAATATATTTGTTACATTTTCAGTTATAAATTAAATTTAACCGCCCAAATTTATAAATATTTGAAAAAGGTTATAACCTCACTCATAGTATTTGCACCTGAGACCAACCAATCCATCCTGTAATGTCTCCCCTGCCATATATCCAACATTTTCGGCCCTTCCACCCCATTCTGTGGCGCTTATCCGGCCGGTCTGTATCAATGGCGCCATTTAACTCACCCCAAAGGCCAGCCTCGCTGCAGCTGAATACCGACGCTGAAATATGAACACTTCAGAAATTAATCTTATTGGCGATTGGCTGAGAGCCCAGAAGGATCAAAAGGGGCGTCCAACAGCAAAAATAGCTACTGTCAAGGAAGTGATATCTTTCATTAAAATGCTTTGTATATCCCTAGCCCCCTAATTAATTGGGACAGCAATTTTTGCTGTCTTTCAACATGAGTTCACCTCGTTCACTTCTCTCTGTGGCGATTTCTCTTCGCGCCATTGTCCTTCTCTCATGTTTGCTATCCCAAATATCACCTGCACAATCTGCAGTCTGCTATGACGGTACAATAAGTCCGAACAATGAGTACTACTCATGTGAACCGGATGAGGAATTCACCTCCTGTTGCTCACCAGGCGATATCTGCTTCAGTAATGGACTTTGCGCTCCTAGTCAAGCCTACAAAGACGTCTATCCATCGAAAAATTATTCCATCCCATTCCATTGGGATGCTTGCACTTATCCACCATTTAAAGACCCCAAGTGCTTCATAGAATGCTATCATGGTGAGTATATCTAGATCTCAGTTATCGTAGCCCTTTCGTGGGTGCTGTAATCGATAAATGCTAACGGAGGTAGCTGGCGGCCAAGGTGTCCAAGATTGCCCAGAAGCCGGCCCAAATGTATATTGCTGCTATGGGCAGTCTGGATGCGACTGCACCGACCCTGACCAGCTTGTTACTGCCCTACCTCGCTCTGTTGTTGCTACACTGGACCTCAGCGGAATGGTAATAAGCAACACGCCCTCAATCAGTCCGCCTCCAACCAGTACGCCCTCAACCACTACAGTCTCAACCAGTACGAGTACGAAAACCCCGCAAACCCAAGGAAGCAAAAGCTCCGCAGTCCCAATTGGCGTCGGCGTTGGAGCCGGCGGGGCAGTTCTAATAGCGGTTACCGCCACGGCATTCTTTTTAAGGCGACGCAGAAGGCAAAACTCGCCCTCTTTAGGACCTCAGTTGGAGTACGAGACGAAGCCTGATGAAGTACGTCACGAATTGATGACAATTAGCAATACCGCGGAGCTACCTACTAAAACCCCAGTATACGAGTTACCGGCTCATAGATAAACGGAATGGCAGAGCTGCAAGCTCGGCCCATTGGGAAGGTTGGGTTGGATATGGCGATAGTGTACGATGGAATTTGCAAGGTGATTTTGCGTCTCAGTTAATTTATGTGGCAATGACGAGGAATAAGGGGAGCTATTTAAGGCAATGGCCACGGCGAATGGGAAGGAAAGGGGCACCTGTATTTAACTGCCTGGTTGATAATCTCAGAAACGGGAAATCGAAAACCATATCACGTTGATACCACGCGTATAAGAAACCACAATTGTACCGCACCTCGATAATAAATCTATCGGACAGCTCGACAGCATATGCTCAGGCAATGAACGCCCGACAGATCATGGAGACCAGACCAAAGTGAAGAAGACCCATCATTTACCCACCCCCCCCGTATCCC
>JPJW01001045.1:0-23371 GCA_000750755.1 Pseudogymnoascus sp. VKM F-4513 (FW-928)
GCGGGGGGGCTTGGTGGGGGTGGAGAGGGATGGGCCAAACTGCCTAAGATTGAAGCTATAGAGGTACACTCACTTTGACTTTGCGGATACTACAGGAGTCGCAAGCTTTGCGCAGGCGGTTCCCCTTCTGCGCATCTAGCTGGGCAGCTGTCTGGGATGCACTCTGTTGGCCATTGCCTATGTGCTGTTGTTGCGCGTTGGGGTTGGGGATTGAGCCGTCGCTGGCGAACTGAAGAGGCCGCGTGTTACCATCGTAGGAGTAGCTCTGCGCGGACGCGGCGTGGAGCTGGTTGATGAGGTCGTGTTTGTTATCGTTGGCGCTTTGTTCGGGATGGGAGAGGGAGGAGGTCGAGTATGTCGGTGGAGGAGGCGGATAGGACGACATGTGCGCGTTTGGATAACGTCGGCGACAGGTGGGTGTGTTGACGGATGAAGTTCGGGAGAACTGTGGGCGTTGGGGCGAGACAGGTGGTTTAATGGGAGGACTTCGGCTCATTGGGGTGGGCAGCCTTGATTGGCCCGGTCGCAGTGACTCTACATTGAAGACAGACCCCTGCCACTGTATACTGCATATATAGCTTCAAACATGTCTTCAAGCAAAGCCAGCGGAAGATCAACATAAAGCATTATGCTGTTATTAATGTTGATGTATCTATTGTATTATTATATGTCTATTACTATTCTCATATAAGCTGTCTTTGTTTATCCAGACTCTCACCACACGGCTATGCAGCGCACCAAATTTTGACAGCCCAAAGCGCCATCCAAGCTGTATTTCCCATCCAAAAATATGCCCAAAAACGCCACGCCATGTATCATAATCCCGCAAAGCACGGGTATCAATCGATGTAAGAAATCTCATCACCAGCACACCTAAATCCTCACCTTAATCGTCTTTCCCGTTGTCGCGAACCGCGCGCCACACATCAACCCGCAGCCAAGCAAAATCGAGCACGCTGTAAAGATCTGCGGGCCCAGGTAGCTACCATTGCCTGCCGTGATGAGGGCGCCGCAGATAGGTGGTCCAGAGAGCACCGAGAAGCTGACCAATGTGAAGATCATCCCAATACGCACACCAGCCTTGCTCAAGTCCTTTGAAGTCAGCGAGCCGAGAACAGCAGGGAAGAGCGACTGCACGGATGCACCGGGCGTCCCATAGATGACGGTCCAGGTGTAGAGACCGGCAGTGTCGTGGACTGCAATCATGGTGAACATGACCATTGAACCACCCAAGGAGGCGAGAAGCATCAGGTTTAGCGGGCCCGTCCAGGTATCCGCGATATAGTTGGCTATGATGCGCGCTGGGATGCCGACGCCGTTTAGTAGGAGAACCAAGTTGATGGACTTAGTCTGCTCGAAGCCGATCTTGTCGCGTGCAAACGCCGACAGGTAGAAGAACGGGAAGTACAGGCCCCAGAAGGTGAAAAACATGCCGACGCCGTAGAGGGTATAGGTCAGGTCGCGGAATGAGTTCAAGTCGAGGAACTGGCCCGATCGGCGCGGTGGCACGCGCTGCTTCGCAAAGAGGTTGACACAGAGCAGGAGGATAGCGTCGACTAGGCCGAGAGAGCGCATGGTCCAGGCGAACCCGATTTTGGGAAGCAGGTTCTGCACCATGGAGGGGAAGATGAGGCCGCCGATTGCGCCGCCCGAGGCAGAGATACCGATCGCGAGGGACTTCTTCGTAGAGAAGTATGTCGAGACGAGTGCTACGGATGGGGCGAAGATGCAGCCGTTGCCGAGGCCGACACAAATGCCGTGCGAGAGGATCAATTGCCAGTATTGCGTCGATATCGAGGCCATGAATATGCCGAGCAACTGCAGGAAGCTTCCGACAAAGAGGACTTGCTTGAAGTAGCCGGCATCGGCGAGGCGACCACTAAAGGTGCCGACAAAGAAGAGGAAGAAGACCTGGAAGCCACCGATCCAGGCGATGTCGGACGGTGGTCGATCGAGGAAGCCGACATAGAAGGATTGGAACATGCCGAAAGAATTGACGAAGCCCCTGCCATAAATTAATTGCTGGAGCTTTTAAAAAATAACCGCACTGCGCTTACCAAGTCGTGGTGACCGTCATACAAGCCATGGCGCATTGAAGCCATGCGTGGAAACCTCCATCCGGCGGCGGGCCAATGCTGACATTTGAGGTTCTAGCAGACAGATGGGTTAAAACTCGTCGTACAACATTCGACTCTGTTTTCGATATGGGGGCAGCGCCGTCGTATGCGTCGCCATCTTGTTTCCCGAATGACGACGAATCGTTATCGGGCGAGGTATCGGTGCTGTGGATGGAGAGGGTCTCGCCCTTCTCTTTATCTATGACTTTGCGATCCTCCTGAGCATCTTGGGAGATGTCGTGCATTCTTGGCTCTGTGTAATAATCCGGGGATCTGTGTCTGGTGTAAGTCAGCTCTGGATCACCGCATCGGGTATCTAAGACAACACCCCGCCATCACCACCGTCTCGGGAATAAGGGAACGTACAAGCACTACTAAGCGGTCTATATGGTATTCCTGTATATCGAGTGCATCTGAAGCAAGTCAATTAGGCTATGATATAAGTAAGAATGCTATTTCCAAATCGCAAATGGAGACTTGTATGAGTAATTGGGGTTCAAAGCAGAAAAAACTGGAGGCGATGTGACTCTTTTTACATTTTAGATCCAGAAGCTTTTAGCTTAGTTTATTTAGTTTACTGCGGATTTAGCGCGGGAATTGATGGGAAAAAGTGGATTGAGAGTGGACTAGAGTGGACTAAGATGGGTGATTACTATACTGACCAGGTCAACTTAGTGGCGATTTAGTGGCCGAAGGACGGAATGAAGCCACGGCAGCCCACTCGGGTATCCAGGATTTCTTACCGCTATTGCCGACTTCGAGCCTGTGAAACCTTTTTGTTTCTATTTCTCCGCCAACAGAGCTGGTAAAACTATTCCCGGGCCTTGATGCTATTCGCTTTTTGTTGATGGGTAAGCAAGAGGAGGGAGGCTGGCTGCAAGGAGAGCAGCTGCAGCCGGCTACTACTGGATTTGCTGCATGTTGTGTGCAGGGTGCCATTCGTGGTCTTTGATCGGGAATGGCATCCCGACACTACTACGGCTAGCTATTGGTGTGGGCAGGTGAGCATCGAGCGATTGACATACATATTACTAGAGTATAATAGTGCATCATGAGTGAGGGGGTGGAGAGGAGTGGAGGAGTGGAGGGGAGGGGGGGCGGTTGATGGATATAACGGCACAGTATGAGCCTTAGCATAGTCTGGGCATGCTGTAATTGACAATGTTGTATTTGAAAGGGCTCGGAGTAATTGGTGGAAGCTGCCGGCAGTGTTGGACTTTCCGTTTTGGGTGCAGATCTAGTTGGTGGGGGGACGTAGGGGAGTCAGGATGTGAAGCACGGAGTAATGGGAGTAATGGGAGTAATGGGTGAGAAAAGAGAAATTTGGAGATGGAAAGCGGAGTCGTGGGGCCGAGCGGGGCCAACGACTGCGTGTGAAAGTGAGGGGTACGGGGATTAGAGGAGTGGAAGTTGGGGATTTGGAGATTGATTGGAGACGACCCGAAAAGGCTACCAACACGTGATAAGAAGCATAATCTCGGCGCTGGAGTTTATTAGCCTTGTTGACGGCGGGTTATATAAGAAATTCCCGCTGGACTCATATATGGTCTTGTGTATGGTATATGGGAGTCAAAATGGGAAGCCGCGACGGTTGGGTTGTGATACTATGCGCAAAATGGAGGAACAGACGTTGCTGATCATTTTGGGAATACCCGACTGCACCACCGACTTCGGCACTGCGCAAACAGACCTCAGCTAGTTACCAGTTGCTGCTGCATTGAATAATAATATAGACAATTATATACATACTTCCTACTCAACTCCAGATCATTGAACAGTAGCCACCGACGAGCTCCACATACCCTCCTCCCATCCACTCCCTATTGGCAACATGGGAGAACTACCCCACCACCTCCTCAGTGCAACCGATGCCCTCGATCTTCTCCAAAACGGCGAGCTCACCGTCGAAGCATACGCCGAAGCTCTCCTCGCTCACATCCTCAAGAGCGAGCCCACAATCAAAGCCTGGGCCCATCTCGACACTGCCCACGTCCTAAGCCAAGCCCGCCGCCTCGACCAACTGCCCTTCTCCCAGCGCGGTCCCCTCTATGGCCTCCCTATAGGCATCAAAGACATCATTCACACTAAAAGTGCGCTCTCTCTATTTCTAGCCACCCTTCTCCTCACCGGTCACTACTAAACGCCTGTAGGCTTGCCCACCTCCCACAATTCACCCCTCTTCCCCTCTGCCACTTATCCCAGAACGCAAGATGCACCCTCTGTCTTCGTCCTCTCCAACTGCGGTGCCCTCATCATAGGAAAAACGACAACCACCGAATTCGCCATCTCCACCCGCGGTCCCCGGACCACAAACCCGCGCAACGAGGCTCACACTCCCGGCGGCTCCTCTTCAGGCTCCGCAGCAGCGGTAGCATCTTTCCAAGTTCCCCTAGCCATCGGCACACAGACGGGAGGGAGTATCATTCGTCCTGCATCGTTTACGGGGATTTATGGGTTCAAACCGACCTGGGGAGCTGTGAGTCTCGCGGGCGCGAGCTCCGTATCGCCGACATGCGATACGATTGGATTTTTTGCGCGGAGCGTCGACGATCTGGGACTCCTAGCTAAAGCATATAGGATTCAAGATGTTGATCCCGTGGCAGAGATACCGTTGAACTTGAAGGGTGCAAGAATCGCATTCTGCAAAACACCCGTATGGCACAAAGCAGAGAAAGCCACAATCGATGCCTTCGCCAGAGCCAAAGATCTCCTAAGCGCCCACGGCGCAGAGATAATCGACCTCGAGCTCCCCCCAGCCTTCGCGGAAGTAGGCGAATGGGCGCGCACCATCCACGCTGGCGAGGGCCAGGCGTCGTTCTTAGGCTACTATCTCCAGGATAAGGAGAAGCTGGACCCGGTGATTAGGGGCCAGGTGGAGAATGTGAGGGGCGTCTCGAGGAAGGGGCTGATGGAGGCGTATGATGGGTGTGCGGCTCTGAGGCCGGTGTGGGATGGGATTGCAGGGGAGTACGACGCGGTGGTTACGCCAAGTGTACCGGGGGAGGCGCCGGAGGGGTTGGGGTATACGGGAGATGCAGTGAGTTTTTTCCTTCATATCGTTTCTTGGGCTCCCTTTTCTCCTTGTTTGGACTGTGGTGACTGTGGGCGACGCGGCCTTTGAGACATGCTGATTTTGTGGAAATAGTCCTTTTGTGCGATGTGGACGGTGCTACATGCGCCGGCGCTGAATATACCAGGATTTGTGGGCGAGAAGGGATTACCGGTTGGATTAACAGTTGTTGGGGGTAGATGCACGGATTTGCATGTTTTGCGTGCTGGGAAGGCGATTGGGGAGGTATTTGAGGCGGAGGGGGGCTGGAAGGATAGGTCGTGAGGTGGGATAATGCATGTCTTGGACATAGTGAGGAGGTGAGCGTAAATGTTTTGGTCATAGTATATCGTGGTGTACGTGTATATTCATTAATTACCACTATAACGCCTCCTGAACGTGCCTCTCTATGACAACATCGTCCGTCTTAAAACAGTCCTTTATATCCTGTATAATCCATTCCATCGGAGTGAAGTAAGTGATCTCAGCTCCATAGGGTACATTCTCCCCGTTGCCAGAATGAAGCATACCAACAATGTTACAATTCGTATCAAGGATGCATGCCCCTGAATCACCCTGGTATGAGAAAAAGTTTAGAGCTGGTATGTTAACCACGCAATACTCTGTGGTTTAACACCCATCCCCGAAGCGACAATCAGACCTGATTTCGTTCAGTGCCCCAATCGTCCATCCGCTCGTACGTCCGTGTTTAAACACTCTTGGGCTTTCGTAGTCTTGCTCATTTGAGGCCCTCATTTCACCGAGAGTTGCATTGAATTCTTTCAAAGGCTATGGAACCGTTAGTTGTGGCTCACCATTTAGGAGGTCTCTTCCGTACGGTTGTTTCCAGCATAACTCCCATATCATATGTCTCTCACGACTATAGTATAGAAATGGGTACAAGGCAACTGCAATATTAATAATCACTTCGTATAAGGTGAATAGGATAACTCACGATGTTTGGTGGTAGAGTCTCGAATCTGTCGTCAGATAGCTTTATGACTGCCCAGTCCCGTCTCGCATTGGTGGTAGGGTGCTTTGCAATGCCTGGAGCGTACTCCAAAGTCCTAAAGTGAGCCTCTGAAATCATAGATTCTATAGCATATTTTCTGAGAACGAGTTCCTTATCTCGTCTTGAAGCTCGGAGAGTCTTATTTCTTGGCCCTTCAATATAGAGGTCGAACCTGCCTCTGTAGACTTCGACTTCTTTGCTTCAATCGCATCGCAATACGATTGATTGATCCTCATCCATTTATTAAGAAGGTATTTACGCTTTTCTAGATCCTGCTTCGCCGGCTGAAAGATCGCATTCTTAGCGTCTGTCTGTGTGCACATCCCTGACGATGTTGCAACGTGCTGGCATGTCATGGCATAATTTGAGCCGTTGATCTTTAGAAACAGGCACAGTGACCCCACTCTATTCGAGCCGTCACTGCTAATGCCCACGCCCAGTTTAGGAACTCGACAGAGTTCGAGTGGATAGTGGATGTTCTGGTCGTAATTTTGTTGTTTATTTCCTGCCTGTTCAAAAAGCCGACCAGTCTTAATCTCCGCATGGACATCTGGCAAGCCGAACTCAACCATTAATTCGTGTATCTTGTCAACTGCGCCTTGAGAAATATCCTCGTTGACATCATCAATGTTGACTGTTATAAGGATAATAGGAGAACTTGGTTCTTCTTCGTAGCCAAGACGGACCACATCGATTGTTTTCCATTTGACGTCAAACAGAATCTCGCGGACTCTTGGCCTCAGCTTGTCGTCATAAATGGTCGCAATTTTATGATTTCCAATAGTATGCATACATTTCCGTTTTGACCGTCTGAGTGGGCTCCAGTCCATGTGTCGTGTGTCTTCAGTGAATGGCTGGAACGGGTAAGTTGAGCTTCGAGCAACTAGCGTGCTTCCGACGTCCATCCTGGAATCGACCCCGAAGTACCAGGAGCCTTTCTCAGTATCCCAGGGATTCATATTGTTTGGCGCACTCCGATTTTGATACACCGGATGCTAGTAACAGATCACGGATGTCACAAAGACAGCCTTAGTCTCTGTGTACGTCGTGCAGGCCGTAGGAATGTAATTTGGGAATCGAACTGTTCTGGCCAGGGCCAAGCCGACAAAGGTTAGTTGTCCCGTGTTACCTGAATTGTGCCCGTGTATATTTAGGGGATCTGAGTGGGCGCGTTCCGAGCAGAGAGTAGATGATGGGATAGTTGTGATAGCTGTGATACAATTTACAAGCATATGGAGTTGGATTTCAGAATATAACCACACTTCTTTCCGCAATAGAGGTGGTGCCACTAGTGGGTCGGTCTGATTTTTGAAGCTGACAGTTGTATTATAGTCTGAGCTAACTAGCATTTAGGTCCAACGGTGTAATACTCTCACTCCAGAAACGTCTGCGTCCCACGGTTGAGTTGGCGCTTGCCAGTTATTAGCGTACCATGTTTATATCTGCAGTTTTAGAAGTTAAAAAAGCCTATAATAATTAGCTCCTCAGTAGTCCCTGGTCACATAACAAAACCACTGCCAGTATTATCAGACAGCATTATGTAGAGAGAAAGTTTTATATTAAAACCCCCAAATCGACTACTAGTCTAGTCTCTCTTTCGCAATTGAATCGCCCCAACCCTCTTCACATACTCAAACTTCCCTGCCATCCCCGGCAACCACTGACTCTCCAGGTCTTTGCCAAAAACAGTTCCTGGATACCCAATATCAAACGTCTTCGCCGCCTCAATCTCCTTGACTTCCTCCCCCGTAAGATCCACCTCCAACGCCCCTATATTCCCCTCCAAGTGCGCTAGCGTCCGGCACCCAATAATCGGAAACACATAGGGTGCCTTGACCAACAAATATGCCAGCGCAACAGCAGTAATCGTCGCTCCTTTGCGCTGTGCAACCGCCTCTAGTGCTCTCGAGACATTCACAGCATCCTCACTCGGCTCACCGCCGCGGCCCTCCTTTGCCTTGCCCCGCATCTCCGCAAACTGCGCCTCCGTTCTAAAGTTTCCTCCACCCAGCGCACCCCATGCCACAAACGCCATACCCTCATCCTGGCACATCGGAAAGATCTCGCGTTCGACATCGCGGTGTTCTGCGCTCCAACGACCCTGGTAAACGCTGAACGGGCGGAAGCCATGGGCACGGGCGTACGCATTTGCTTTGGCGACGATCCAGGCAGGGGTGTTTGAGATGCCTAGATAGAGGACCTTCCCTGAGACGACGAGGGCGTTGAGGGACTGCATGATCTCCTCGACGCCGGTACTAAAGTCCCACCAGTGCACATACAAAATATCAATGTAGGATGTGCGTAGGTTGCGAAGGGAGGCGGCGAAGGAGGTATGAAGAGACTTGGCGCCATTTCCCATGTTGTTTGCGCGGATCTCATGCGGGTGCGGGATGTGGATTGCGGTGGTGTATTTAGTTGCTAAGACGAGCTGGTCACGGTTTTGGCGTGAGTGCATCCAGTCCCCGATCCATTTCTCAGAGTCGCTGTTCTGGTAGTGGTTTGCGCTACGATATTGTCAGTGACAGTGTCTATGGGAGACTGGGGAGACACACGTGTCAATGAAGTTCCCGTTGTTCTCATAGTAATAGTCGAGAATTTTCTCGGCGGTTTCCTTGGTGCATTCGCCCATGAAATCCTTCCTATTTTATATGGTCAGTATCTAGAAACCATAAAACTAAACGAAGATCCAATCTCTTTAACAGCATGTATGAAAGGATACATACCATCCCTCGCCAAAGTTCATGCCTCCGAGGCATAATGGACTGACCCGAACTGCTGCACTTGGTGCGAGTAGTCGGTATATTCCCAACGAGCTCTTTAATTCCGGGGTGGTAATATCAGGCATGATGAGAGTAAATATGATCTATATACTGGCGTGTTATTTCTGTGGGTTGAAAAGCAGGAGAGCGAAGGCTGTCTGGTGGACATTCAAGACTGATTCAAACAGCGAAAACTGTTGACTTTATAGTATTTTTCTATGAGCGGCCACCTCATTTGTAGTCTTATGCCGCAGGGATTCCAGGCAAATCCATGACTGCTAGAAATTCATACTTCAATATAATCATGCTGAGTTCTTCCAGAGGCTGGCCATTCTCACCACTTGGAAGGCTGCGGCCGCCTCTTGGCTTGCGGCCGCTTCACTTCATGCGGCCGCACCGTGGGAAGCGGCCGCATGTCAAAACCTTAAAGTGTATAGTGCTTCCATAGGAAAGATATTTCCGTTCCATACCAACAAAGGATAACCAATCGGATTTTGAGACGAGATAGCTGAAAGTGAGCTCTACTTACAGATTATAAACCAACTGCGATATTCAAGCAGCTGGGCGCCCATATTACTGTAAGAATCACTGGAGTTTCCCCAGTATTTCGACCATTTCGAGTGGACGGGCACGCTGAGTTGTCAGAAAGAGACGAAGGCCGGACCAATATTCGCCCGATGGTATATGGAAATGGAACAGGATGGTTGTGACTCAACATCAAATAGCCATCATCAGGCCAGGTCATGGATCGCTGGGAAGCGGCCGCAGCGGCCGCTGCTTCTCAACTGGCACCGCGTCTCTAATATACCAAAACATACGAACAGGGAAATTGATCTTGCGGATACAGCAACGAAATTGTAGAGTCGGCAGTCATATAGCTGTGAGGCCGTGAGGGGCCATTTCAACGGTCCCACGTGGTTATGATTATGATGTGTTCTTGAGGTTCGATATTTCACGTGCTAGATTTGGCCGTATACAAAATGTGACTGCTGTCAAGTCATCATGGTGTTCCCATGGAGCCCATGTCTGAAGCTGCTGGTGAAGGGGCTTGGCGAGCTATTCAGCTTTTAGCAACTCGACAACTTGTCCAGGACCACGCGTCATATAAGCTTAATTCTCGCCGGCACACACTTGTTAGATTAGCGTTAATTTAGTATCGGCCGTATAAACTGTCGCACTTGCAAGTCAAAAAAGAAGAGCAAATTGGTGAACTTCCCCGCATCGCTGTGGATTAAACTGGGGTTCGAGCGTTCAACACTGACGCCTTGTTTTTTTCCGACGGCCAAGCACCATCAGCACTAACACGTCGGAGCTTTATCCCATCGGTCCGTTTCGGTCAAATATTCATAGTATCTGCCATATTCCCTGTATGGTAAGGTTTACGGTAAGGTTTACGCGTGCACGAAGAAGGTAAATATGTTATATAATACATTGGGTCGGCCCATGGCTGTAGCTATTGCTTCGGCTCGGCACGGTACTCTCTTCGGCCATGGCTTTATTGACACTATCTCTTCTCATTGCGAGCCTGCTCCCAGTAGCTTTGGGTCAAGGTCCTCCAACACAAACAATTGAACTACCAATAGACCATTTTAATACTTCTGACACGTATGTATAGCTTGATATTCTATCCTGAGAGATGTCATTGTGCGTTTGTTATAAAAGTAAACCTAATTCTGTGCAGCCGTACCTTTCTGAACCGCTTCTGGATCAATGATACTTTCTATGAGCCAGGCGGCCCAGTATTCTTTTTCGATCAGGGAGAGGCAGGCGTTGGGGATACCCAGCCAGAAACCTACCTCGGACCGCAGGGTGAACAGATTCAATTTGCCCCCTTACTGCTCGCAGAGAAGTACCATGGCATCGCCATTATCTGGGAACACCGCTTCTACGGCTCCAGTCGTCCATTTGAGGTCGACAACACAACCGGGCTTGCTCTGGCCGGATATGATGCCTATAAATATCTGACAAACGAGCAAGCCTTGGAAGACGCCGTCTATTTTGCCAGAAATTTTAGCCCCGCAGGTTATGACAAAGAGGCAGCAGAATCTCTGAGGGCAGACAAGACACCGTGGATATGGGTGGGTGGCAGTACGTTTTTTGTAATCTATTCTTTCGCTGCTGAAACCAAGAGACCTTTCCTGCTCCTTGGATGGCAGTTCCCATGCGATCGAGCCCTTGACTGATAATCCCAGGCTATCCGGGAATCCGTGCCGCTTTAATTCGTCAGCGCAACCCCGAGACCTTCTTCGCAAGCTGGTCTTCAAGTGCCCCTTTACAGGCTATCGTCGATGGCAACGCA
This sequence comes from Pseudogymnoascus sp. VKM F-4513 (FW-928), assembly GCA_000750755.1. Taxonomy (NCBI): domain Eukaryota; kingdom Fungi; phylum Ascomycota; class Leotiomycetes; order Thelebolales; family Thelebolaceae; genus Pseudogymnoascus; species Pseudogymnoascus sp. VKM F-4513 (FW-928). The sequence goes on from JPJW01001045.1 coordinate 11,237, forward strand.
TACTATAACACCATACAGCAAACCATGCCTGCGAATTGCTCGGCCGATATGCACGCAGCCGTGACTTACGCCGATGAGATCCTAAAGTCTGGCACCGACGAAGAGATTGCCCTCTTCAAACGCGCCATCTTCCTCACCTACCAAGCAAACCCTGGTAAAGACACCACCTTTAACAGTTTCCCTGCCCCAGCCTGCCCAGAAGATTTGACAGAGTGGGCTATTGCCTCTATTATCTCCCACACCCTGCAAGGCTCCATAGTCGCCTTCCAGACCTTCGGGTACGCGCAGGCTCTGCAGCCCTTCTGTAACGACCTCGAAACCTGGAACCCGGCCAATTTTACTGGCTTCACACTCTCATCCCCCGTTACCTCTCTTTCCAACAACTCTCGCGACGGCATTCCCACCCCTTGGGGTATTGCGGCGTCGTCTTCTCCGGAACTGGCCCTTTACGCATACCTTTACGCTACGATACGCAAAATGGAATCCGATCATATTTTCCTTCCCGACCCGTATTTCTCTCCCTCTGACCGCATGGCCTGGACGTGGCAGCTCTGCAGCGAAATTGGGGAATTCCAAACGACGCAGGCCCACTCGAGCCCGGAGACCAACATCATCACAGAGCACTACGATGTTGAAGGCACCATAAAATCCTTCTGCCAGGTCCCGTTCCCGTATGCACCCGCATCTCCAAACGTATCAGCTGCAATCGGGAAATACGGCAGCTGGGGGATGAAGCCAAGCAATGTCATGTTCACAAATGGTGAGCTTGATCCGCTGAGAAGCATTGGCGTGCAAGCGGATAAGGGGATAAACCCTGAGGCTCTCGATAGAAAGAGTACGGAGACGGTACCACCATGCGGTGTGCCGCCGCCTGGGGATGAAGTGTTCGGGGTTGTGTATAAGGGTGCGGTACATGTGTCAGATATAGCGTTTGCAGCTTCCGGGCCAGCACCAGTGGCAAAGGGAAGAGAGTTGTTTGAGAGCGCGCTAGATGTTTGGTTGGAGTGCTTTGGGGAGGGTAAAGAGGTGGTGTACCAAGTACCGAGGTCTGGTCTAAATGGATAGATGATTTAGAGAGCAAGTTTCTGGCATCTACACCCCCGATAGTCGTTTTTCCCGCCATGCACATCTGCACCTCACAAAATCCGCATCCGTGTCCCTTCGTGAGAGCAATGACCACAGAGTCTGTGAATATTGTCATACTAAACGCCATATATTCTGGGTCGGTGTCTCGTGATGATCGTTGTCACATACAGATATTTATTTGCAAATTTTGGATTTTCAAAAAGTAAAATTCTTCGCATAATTGGGTATTATAAAACATTCCAGTCCCCAGTTTTCATTCCGTCCCTCGATGACCAACGTAAAGTAAAGAAGTATAACAACAATAATGATAACTAGGAAGGAGTGATTATGTTACAGACAGAGAGAGATCGAGATGCAGTTGCATATCATTAGCTCCTGAAGTTGTGCATAAACTGCCCCAATCGCTGACGCCTCGCCTTCAACCCCCATTGCTCGCATTCCTCAAGTTCGTCGATAATCCCAAGGATGTCTATCTCAGTATAGACCTGCCCCGATTTACCTCTCAAGTTTCTTGACGCGCTGCGCAGAATCTGGATTAGATATCGCTTTCGCTGGGCATTTGCCCACTCCCCCGTCAAATTCAAACGATAGTTTGAAGATCTGCTTGCCAAAGCGAGGTTTGCTATTGTGTGAACGCCCGATTCAGTTATAGCGGAGTGTTCATAAACCCACGCTCGTCTTATCGAGTTATAGACTTCAAAGCTTTCAAAATTAGGAAGTCGAGTACGCAGCCAATCGAGTATCATCTCCTGGACAACGAGAGGGTCGTAGGCTGTGTCCAAACCCGAGTCTAGGAGCTCTAATGACACAGCCGGTTGGGGGGGCCTATCCCGCCGTAGCCTTACAACTACTCCAATCCAGCCACACGGCGGCAGAATATTTGGACCACATCTGCCATTCAGCGGTAGAAAATATACCGTGCATAGAATTGTCGTGGTGTGAGGGTCAATTGACATCACCGGGCCAAGCACAGACCGGCGATTGTAGTAGTGGTTGTAGGACAGAGGTGGGGCAACTATAACATTTGTCGGTAGATCAGACGTGACGGTTATAGCAGCCACTGTGTCTGGTCGAAGCTGATATCCAGGCTTCAACGTTTCTAGGTCCTCAGTCGCAAACCTAAGCTGATGCCATTGGCTTCCGATGACAGAGTTTGTTGGATCTCCCAGGTCTAAGTAGCCCCTGAGTCTGGCACGAATTTGACTCATAATAGAATCGGCCTCATGGCGGCGTTGATGGTTCAGAAGTGCGCTCAAATTTTCGTTGGGAGAAATCATACAATTTTTATGGCCAATGTCCACGAAGCTGTCAATGTAGTCGAGAGCCAAATTTGACGGTATCGCTCCTGTCGCCCAGCCATTAATCCAAACAGACAAGTTGTTGAGAAGCCCTCCTACGTCTGGGGAGCCACGAATGCCTCGAATAAACCGAGCCATTACACAGACAAAAAAGAGGTCATGCTGGTGTAGGGACAGCTTCGTCACCTGTTGTGACTTTTCCCATGGCCATATTAGCAAAGCTGCAGGTGTCTCCATTGCCTGAACGTAATGCTGAATAACCGTAGAATCTTTCCATAATTTGTGGATAGGCTTCATAATTGAGCTCTAAATTATTGTTAGTAATTAGGCAGTAGTTAAGATGGTTTTTTACTTACAAATCTTGGCTCGTTCGCCTCTCTCATGTCCAACAAGGCGTGCATGTTCAGTCCAGAGCTTGCATGCTCAAACTCCAACAAAATCTCTCCCGTTGCAAGGTCTGTACGTCCTCTAGTATCTGTGGAATACTGATAGCGGCGGTGAGCAATTTCATTGGCAAAATACTGACTTATCTCCCAGAGATTGAATGCCTCCATGAACTGAGAAGGTGGTGTGATTGCATTATTATGCGTCGCCCCGGAGAGAAGCCTGTAGATCTCAGGGGAAATGTCTGGATCTCGGATCCCGTCACCGAAGTTCGCTGTATGTTCTTCGGGTTTAACGTGAATGAGGATATCCCTCACATTTTGTACCACAGATTTGAACGTAAAGAAATCTGTCAGCTGTTGGCCCCATTGGATATGAGTCTGCAACGTGTGACTTCTAGCAAATATATTCTGGCTCAGCGTGCTATTTGCAACTCTGAAGATATCCTCCAAGCGTATTTCATCCGGACTACGAGAATTGATTGTTGGTGTCGGAGGATGCTGTCGTACTGGCGATTCCACCCATTGTGAAAATGGCTCCGGTTCATACTCGTCTTCGATAGTATCGGAACTGTTTGACTGCTCTGCAGATTGGGTCCAAGTTATCTCGTCAGAATTATCCCCAGCAGTCGAAAGACCAGACGCCAAAAAGGGATGGAAGCCCGGAGATACCGGACTGTTCATTGCAGATGACGCTAGAGGCTCTGGTTGCTGCATTTCCCTCCCAGACTCATCATCAACTCCCCAAGCTGGAAGCACTGGAGTAAATGTCGGGGGGGATGCAAGAGCAGAATTCGCCATGATTTCATTCCCTGAGTTCTCTCTAAGACTTCTTCGGGTGGGGGAAATAGTAGAACGAGCTGCAGACGTCCGCGTGTGCATTTGGGTTTGGTTCGACTCAACCACACCGAACGCCCTCTTCAGATCTGCGTTATATTTATACTTATCCTTGAGCTTATTCTGTACCATGTCCTTAACGTCGACCTCCCAATGCCCAAAATAACTCGTCGAAAATGGTCTTTTCGCAGTGTTCTTTGTTGGATAGCGGCTGGACATGGGAATTGAATATGAGGTACATGCCCTTTGGGATAGTAGCTGCGCGGAAATACCAGAAGCTTCCTAATTGCCAGACGTGCCGCATGATGGGGGAATGATAGAGGCATCCATTCTGTGCCAATTCCTCCTCCGCGTAGATATCGAAGTACTCCTGCAGAAGCACATCCAGTTCGGCGATAGACTCAAGGTCGGTAAACTGATCAACTGCACGCGACGTGAGCCAGTATGGAGGCATCTGCATCTCGAGGGGTTGCGAGCAGGCCCACTCGAGATCGATGACGGTTTGGACGTTCTAGTGCTTGTTACCACCAGCATGGTGAGGGGTTGTTGAACCGAGGCGGGGTGAATGAAGGCCAACCTGAACAGCCACATAAGAGTGCAAGTGAAAGTACGTATTATTTAAATGGACTATAACGAGAAATATTGGATCAAATGGGTATAATACATTCAACTCTCCGTCTCAAATCCTTGATTCCATGGCACCCAAGATTGGTCTGCAAAATCAGACATACACTTGACCTGTTCGGGGGGGTTTTCATCCCACACGATCTTCAACGACTTATCATTACCCTCTCCTTTCACCGCGTCAGAAACATACCCATGTAGCTCCTTGGCCTTCTTTGCAGACCCATCAGAGTAATCTAAATTAACCGATGGCACCACCGCAATCTTCGAATACCCCGCCATCCACAAGTCCTTGCAGAACAGTCGTGGCTCTCCCGAATAACACTCCCCAGCCTTTGACTTCCTAAATCGTATATTTTTCTCAATCAGAGGCTTTGCACTAAAGACAACAGCGCCATTCCAGCAGGCAAATACTTGGAAGGCCTTGTGCTCGTCGAATCTCTGACGAGACGTTGGGTGGTTCCAAAATAGGTTCGAGGAAAATCGCCACCCTCCATCTGGGGGTATCTCCCAAAATGTGTCTCCGTTAATGGCTCTCGCGATCCAGATGTCATAAAAGATTGGCGCGGGATCTATATCTGACCAGTCCATCGCACATGTCATGTCTGCGTTCTGGAAGACCCGTTGGTGGACAAGCTCCAGCATGTCCTCCATGCATATGGCGACGTCGTTAACAAAAATCACCGCTGTGTCTGGGGAATACCGACTCGAATTCTTGGTCAGTGGTTCGAGAGCTAGGTTTCGAAGGGCTGCAAGACCTTCGATTCGATCTCCCTGCATGGGATCTATGTCGCTGGTGTGGAGGTGAAATTCAAGCCTCAAGCTTTCCATTTCTTCGCGCAATGCTTCCAGTACTTCAGGGGTCTCATCTTTCGAATGCCCTTCAACAATTGATAAGGCGCAGTTTTCGGGGCCCAGAAATCGCACAGTTTCCACGATAGAGCCTATCAATCGAGGTAGCACATCAACACATTGTCGCAGGTTGAGCGCGAAGAAGTATCGTATCCGGGCATCCGGGGTTTGCGTATTTCCATGATCGACCCGAAGATAGTCGTAGCGATTGGTAGTAGGCGCCGGGCACTCGAGTCGGTCAAAATCTTTGTTCTTGGGGTCTAGTATCGCTTTGATGTAGCTGTGTTTGGGCGACACGAGATCGGTGGAAGTCGAATTTATCACTTGAAGGCGAGGTTACAGGTCAGCTGGCAAATTCATATGTGCTCTAGCTGTGGAAGTGAGATGTAACTACTTACCGGCCTCCTGCTCAAGCGGGTTATTATCATTAATGGGGGAGAGTTGTAGGTTTGCGGCCAGCTCGGATGATCGGTTTCGCAGGTTTGAAATGGTTATGAAGACAAGGATGATTGCGGTAGCGACTGCGATGACTGAGAACCTCTTTCTAGGTAGCAATGATCTGGTTAGCATCGTCTTCAGATGGGCCTCATATTTAGTATTAACAAAAGATAATGTGAAAGTGCGAGAAGATGCTTTATAGCATTAAGTATCGATGATATCGAATAGCGGGGTTGCGGGAATGCAGAGGAGAAGGGTGCATTGCAGGTGACAGTTGCGGCCCGCTGCGGCGCTAGACGACCGAACATAAGATGGGCCAATAGACGTGTGTCCTTGCTACATACCTTCCTGACATTCTCCTTCACTCCAGCTCTGCCTCTTGGCAGCTTTACGCGCCGTGTTGTGCGGGTGTTTGGCGATCACTGCGCCGTGTTACGCGCCCGGCTCTCCTCCTCCGTACTTTACCCCTCCCCTCGCGCTTGAACGTGGGAGTGTAATTCAACCCCTGGAAAGTATCACATAAAGCCTCCCATACACTTTCAAAAACATGAAGATGCGCAACGTTTGGAATATAAAGAGGGTTAAGGATCTGGTTTGCCTATTATGTTTATTCACCCTTCGCAGCTTCGCTCCAGGAGATTAGGTGCTGCAGTGTTGCGCTGTTTGTTGGATTTCGGAGACCTTCAACTGGCAGGGGTCAGGGGTCGCGATCCGGAGCTAAACTGGCGGCACGTCTATTTTGTTTGGGCGTTTAAATCCCAGTACCATCACATCATTTATCACCAACTTCAAACTTCAAGGACAAATTCCCGGGTCCTGCTCCCCATAATTTGAAGGAAGAAAAATATTTTCATACTCACCTCAAAAATAATAATATAACGGGTGCCAGGCCTCAGCAGAGCACCACAGCTCTCGGTAACATATGTAGTACCCCCCACGCCCCTGTTCCAATTGGAGTGATCCACCCGACAAAAAGCCACCGCCTGTGGTATCAACCTATCTGCGCGTCTTCCCACGTAAGTCGCTCCTGAAGTGGATTGTGAGCCGCGATACCATTCAGCATGTTTCACAATCGTTGTCTCGGCCTGTCAGCCCAAGTGCGATCTTCTCCAAACTTGTATTTTTTACAGGGGAGCCCAGCCAGCGGCTACACAGCCAATGGGGCAGAAACGTCAAAGATAGTCCACCTCGAAGGTCAGCCCCCTATACATATAGTTGGGTTGTTGGCCATTCCTTTTATTTTCAGCCGTTTTCGATTTCGTCACTCATGAAATGATGCTCCGACAGATAGCCTTCTGGGCTCTCTTTGGCATTCGCCATGTCGCAGCCGAGGCACTGACGGTGAGTTGGCAGATCCCATCGAACGGCGGCAGTTTGAAGGCCAACACACAAGACTCGGTGTTGCTGGATTGGCGTTCGGACGCTCCCACCCCGTTCTTGCGGATGCTGTGCAGGAACGAAACAGCTGGGGGTGATGCCGTTATAAGTTTGTTGCCTTTCCTCTCCAAGCAACAGCTCGAGTCGAACTAACATGCGTTACGTCTCAGTTAGCGCCTTCGAAGTCGATACAAATGGACCCTTTGAATATATCATGGATTCCTATGTGGAGCCAGGCACAATGAAGTTACCCCGGCTCTGTTTCCCCGAGCTGGCACTGGATGCAAATGGCAGAAACGGGGTAGAATTCCAATATGGGATAGAGTGGTCATTGGACGAAAGTCTACCCGTAAAGACGGTTTCGCAGGCCACCGACGTGCCACCAGAGACTAGCACTGCTTCATCACCCTCTTCGACTACAGCTCCAAATGAATCCAGCTCCCAAACCACCACCGACTCGCCATCGCAGACGACAGATCCTACATCGGGCACCAGTCAACCCAGCACACCTTCGACCGGGGGCTCAGCAAGCGGCTCCGGCGCCACACCAGCACCTGGAGCATCCGCACCTTTAATCACAGACAGCACAGGTGCCAACCCCGTAGGCACCAACAACGTAGGCGTCATAGTCGGCGGCGTCATCGGAGGCGTTGCCGTTCTCAGCTTCATCATATTCGCCTTCTTCTTCCTGCGGAGACAAAAACGCAACAGCAAGGTCTCTCCCACCACCACCGAAACATCAAAATGGCGCGCCTCCTTCTTCAAGCGGGAACCTAAAGAGCCTGGGCCATTTTTTGAGAAGGACGGCAGTGGAATGGTTCGTGAGTTGGAAGCGAAAGAAATGGCTCGTGAGATGGAGGGGAGTGGGATGGAACGAGAGTTAGAAGCGAATGCCGGTGGTTATAGTGCACCCGATGGTGGGCGTAGTCCTGCTGAGCTGCCGGCGAGCCCAAATTATCACCCATGACATGCATCTGGTAGGAAGGGCGTTCAAGGCGACTTGGGGTGGTTGTGATAGATTTATTTAACGATATAACACGATATAATACGATATGTAGGGTATATATTGACACCCCTCACCATGACCTCCATATTATTCTTTACATAATATGATGCATAGTGTCCAGCCCGTCATCTTTCCGCGGCATGACTTTGCCACACCGACTCACCCCAAACCCCATGTAGAAACCCCTATAGACACCATCCATCCAAGCCTCTACTTCTTCCCCGCAAACCTCCCCCAAACATCCCCCCAATGCGTCCTCGCCGCCCTCAACAAGCCCCAGGCCAACAACCGATACAAAACCGTCGCGACTGCGACCCCTAGCAACTCCAAGCTCTCATTCCCATCTAACCGAAACAGCTTCAACACCGCCTCACCATCCGGGACAGTACAGCTACCATCTGGCAGCGCCTGCTCGGGGGTACAGGTCAGGGAGATGGGGCGTAAGGTGTATGGCGCGAGGTTGCGGATGGCGTAGCGGAGGGGGGAGAGGTAGTTTACGCCCCGGAGGAAGGAGGGCATGGAGATAGAGAGGATGCCGGACATGATGAGGGAGATGGATAAGATGACGGAGGTTAGGTTGAGGGCGAATCCGGAGTGAGAGAAGAAGGTGTTGAACTGTCGGTTGCATTAGTGGGGTGTCACTGGTGATAGAATATGTATGAAAAGAGGTGGCGCGGAGGAAGTGCAGAACGAAGATAGGGGCAAGGAATCCAAACTCACCACAATACCCAAGCTCTCCCCACAAGTAACAATACAAAAGCAATTAAAAAAAATCACCCAAAACACCTGTGCCGTCCTCGGCAACCCCCCCGCTAAATCTGCCAGCACCGCAAACACTATACACGTCACAATCCCAAACGGGATCTCAACCGTCGTATACTGCGCCAGGAAGGCCTCAACGCTATACACGCCATCATCATGCTCGCGGTAGAACACCGCCTTCTCCGCTGGGTACACCGCGACATTCTGCAGCATGCCGACAAAGTATAGCGCGCAGAATTCTTGGATGAAACCGACGCGGTTTTGGACGCTATAGTAGTCGAATTTGAGCGGTGCGAAGAAGAGAGTGAATATTATCGCGACTCCGACGACTTGCATAATTCGCGCAATCAGCAGCTCCGGCTGTCGTCGCAAGTTAACTAATGATCGACGCACAAGGAGCGGATACGCCGTGCGAAACGGCGCAGGAGCTCTCATCAGCGCGCCTAGTTCCGCTGGAGTCGCAATCGCTCCAGGCGCCACCACAATAGCGGGTTTCTCCTTCTTCCAAGCAGCAATCAAACCAGCCACACGGTCGCGACTCGCAGCTTCCCGGTCTGCAGCCTGTAAATCGACGGTGATGAGGTCAAGTGCGAAATCTGCCGGGTTCGTGCGCGCAGGACAGGGATGACCCAGCGCGGAAAAGTGTGGAAGCATGCCGCTGCCTGGGCCAGCGTAGCAAGGCGCGCCGCCACGGGCAAGGAGGAGCACGGTGCCGAAGTGGGCGTAGAGGTCGGAGCGGGCCTGGTGGATTGTGAGTATGAGTGTACGGCCTTCGTTGGCGAGACCGCGGAGGACGTCCATGATAGATGCAGCGGTGAAGGCGTCGAGACCTGAAGTGGGCTCATCGAGGAGGAGGACGCGTGGGTCGGTGAGGATCTGGACGGCGATGGTGACACGACGCTTTTCGCCACCGCTGATGCCCTTTATGAGGTCGGAGCCGACGATATTGTCGGCGCAGTCTTTCAGGCCCATCTTGAGGAGGATGGCTTCGGCGCGGTCGTGCTTCTCGGAGGTTGTCATGTGTGAGGGGAGCCGCAGAACCGCGGCGTAGCGCAGTGTTTCACGGACGGTGAGTGAGGGAAGCAAAGCGTCGTCGTCCTGGCAAACGTAGGAGCAGACGCTGCGGATGACGGCGTTAGATGGCACCGCCGCGTTGAAAGTCATAGCCCCGCTGCGCAGATAAGTCGTGCCCATCCTATTAAACAGTCGTAGCGCCATGGCATTGAGAAGAGATGTCTTCCCGCTCCCTGACGGGCCCATGATGATATTCAGCTCACCAGCCTTGAACGTTGCATCCACAGGATTCAAGATCGTCTTCCTCGGCAGCTTCTTCCCCAGCGCAGTCCTCTTATCGAGGTCGAGAGCGAATCCGGACAATCCAATCTCGATCGCCCGAACTTCCTCTACCGAACGGGCATTCATCTTCTCCTTTCCGGACGAGAAATCTGTATCCGAGTTGCGCGCGCGTCCGATCGCCATCTCAACAGGTATGTAGCGCAGCCCGAGGCCTGCGAGGATATAGAACAGAATCGCAAAGCCTAGAAGCGCCAGTATGGGCGTGGATACCCAGTTGTGCGGAAATCCGAGCGAGTCCATCACATATGCGCCAGTGAATTGCTTGCACTCCGGGTTTGACTCACCGCCTTCCAGCGGGCAATCGTAAAAGTGTCCGACAAACTCGTTGGCGCAAAGAGCACCAAAGGCGTAGTAGACGTAGCTTGCCCACTTCAGCCAGCGCACGTAGACTGGGATTGTGTTGGATTGGATGAAGTATCCACAGGCAAGACTCTGGACGGTGTAGTTCAAGTTTCCAATCAGTGAGGCGCCAGCAAAGCTTCGGTCAGCCGAGATGCAGGCCGAGGAGAAGGCAATGGCGATATAGTGAGTGAGTAAGACAATGGCGAAGAAGGTAAAGAACTGGGCAGCGTCGGCGCGGAACCCAGCCATAAAATAGAAGATCACGCTGAATATGAATGGGACGGGGAGATCCTCAGTGAAGAGGCGCGCAAAGCGCCGGCTGAGTAGGAATGGGATGACGTCGACGACTCCTTCATTGCGCTCCCGGTCAAAGAGTTCGATATCTATCGATAGCCGGTATGTCTCGTACATGAGAATTAGGTAGCCTTGTAGTCCAGCAGCGGTATATAGCGCACCCTCGCGTGAGCGGATCCCTGGCTGGTCCTCGCCAAGGGACAGGAAAATCCAGCCAGTGATAATACCCATTAGAATAGCTTCGATGATACAGCTAGCCATTCCCATCGGGTCGCGCAGGGTGACCTTCGTCGTTCGCGCCGTAAGAACAAATAATTGTCTGTAGAATGCTGAGCGCTGATTGGCGCTGTCCTGCGAAACAATAGCAGTGCCACCAGAACTATGCTCTTCCCCCCATTTCTGAAGGGACTCCTGGTTCCAATCCTCCTTCAAATGGCGCACCTTCTCCAACGACGCCTCTTCCAACTCAGGGGACCGGTTATCCACAGCCGCGAGGTCAATCAGGAATTCGGCTGGGTTCACAAACGGTGGCAGCGAATATCCTTTCTCCTTAAAATATGGCAGCGACCCATCTGCCGGTCCACTGTATACAGGCGACCCCTTTGTCAGGATAGCCAGATTATCAAACTCCCCATAGATCTCCGACCGCGGTTGATGAATCGTCATCACGATCGTCCTTCCCTTCGCCGCTAGTCCTCGGAGGGTGCGCACAAGCTGATACGCGCTCGTCGCATCGAGTCCCGTCGTCGGTTCATCCAAAAACAGCACGCTCGGGTTGCTCAGCAGTTGCACCCCAATACTCGTGCGCCGCTTCTCTCCACCGGAGCAGCCCTTATGCACATGGGTTCCAATGCGCGTGTCTGCGCATTCCTTCAGCCCCAGTTCCAGAATAACTTCGTCCACCACTCTCCGACGCTCTTCCGCTGTCGTCGGTGGCGGCAGCCGCAGATCGGCACTATACTGCAGTGTCTCCCGCACCGTGAGCGTCGGCAGCAGCACATCCTGCTGCATCACATACGCGCTCCTCACGCCCCCTAACAGCCCGCCATTAAATGTCGCCGCACCCCGCGCGCGCAGCCTTCCCCCTCCATCTCCCATGCGGCCCGACATCAAATTCAACATTGTCGTCTTTCCGCTCCCACTGCCCCCAATAATCGCCGTCAGTGTCCCGCGATCCATATCCGCGCTGACATTGTCCAGAAGCGGCCGCCACCGCGATTCCACTGGCGGCTTCGGGCGGAAGAGGTTCATGAACCCATCGGCACTGTGTAGGTTTCGCGGGTGGGTATCTACGCTTACGCCAAGAGCGCGAACACGGATATCGACTGGGACGACGGAGGAGAGCGAGAGGTGGGCGCTATGCGAGGATTGGATAGGCCGAAGAGTATTTGGGAGACTGTCCGGGTCGAGGCGCGACGCCTCAAGGGAGGTGCTGCGGGACGGGCTCTCGATGTCGAGGTCCTTCTCTTTCTCGAGGATG